>JAWWEU010000125.1:72303054-72317745 GCA_035583155.1 Acropternis orthonyx | reverse complement strand
TCTTTTCTGTTCTTTTCTTTTCTTTTCTTTTCTTTTCTTTTCTTTTCTTTTCTTTTCTTTTCTTTTCTTGTTTCATGCAGAGAAATGTAGATTATTTCATTCCTGACAAAGGCAGAGCAGCAAAGTGTGCACAGGGTGGTGTTTCCACGACACATAGCACTTTCTTGGAGATCTCTGGAGTGTGGGGATTTACAACAACTCTACAAGGCAACGTGGGTTCTGTTGAAGGCATGTTAGTGCCTGAATATTCTCTCTCTCCTTGGACAAACAGTATGAGACATGGGGGTGAGTGTGAATAGAAGCTGCCACCATCCATCTGTTCCCAACAGCAGCACACACCCCATGATGGATGAGAAACTTGTGTGCAGAGCTTTCCACTTGCTTGGCTGTGTCAGCTGGGAGAGCTAAAGGAGGGTGGGTAGGTTTAGATTAGATATTAGGAAGAAATTCTTGGCTGTGAGGGTGGGCAGGCCCTGTGCCAGGTTGCCCAGAGAAGCTGTGGCTGCCCCTGGATCCCTGCGAGTGTCCAAGGGCAGGTTGGACGGGGCTTGGAGCAACCTGGGCTGGTGGAAGGTGTCCCTGCCCATGGCAGGGGGTGGCACTGGATGATCTTTAATGTCCCTTTCAACCCAAACCACTCCATGACTCTATGTTTCTATATGAACTATCCACAACATACTTTGCTTCTGACACAAATAACTGTTAACCCCGCTCCAAGGCAGGATTTTCTGCTTTGGTTTATGAATTACTTGCAAACATCCTTAGCAATATTTTTTTTTTTATTTTAAATATTGATTTTATTTTCACTTATACTTTGTACCCCCCACCTCATACCAGCATAGTATATGCATTGACCATAGCATAGTTTTACTGAATTGTTATTTTATTTACTTCTTGTATTGAGAAGTATGTTTTTAGTTAAACCTCTTACTACTCAGTGAGAAATTCTGACCTCTTTGGTGGATGTTTCTTGAACTCTCCTTGTTCACAAACAGTGCCTGGGATTCAACAAATGAGACCAACAAAGTCAATGAACCTGCTAAGAGCATCACACCATTGTCAGTCCCACATCCCATACACTGAGTTGTAACTAGTTTATTTTCAGTTGGGTTTTTTGCAAGCTCAGTTTTTCAGGACCTGAAGACTGAGAAGATGACAGTGTAGCTTGATGCTAAACAAATACAGCATGAAAGTGTTCAAAAATGGCAGTTCACACAGGAAAATTGGGATAATTTCTGGGATGTTTCGGCAGTTCAATAAAGGACAGTGATTCCTGATGACTGCAAGTTACAAACCTTCTGCCCATGGAGAAACCCCTGATGCAATGCATGTCTGGCTACACAGAATCATTAAGGTTGGAAAATACCTCCAAGATCATCCAGTCCAACCACTCCCCCAGAACTGCCAAGGCCACCACTGACCCATGTCCCCAAGAGCCACATCTACACATTTTTGAAAGCTTCCAGGGATGGGGACTCCACCACTCCCCTGGGCAGCTGTGCCAGGGCTTGACAACCCTTTCCATGAAGAAATTTCCCCTAATACCACATCTAAATCTCCTCTGGCACAACTTGAGGCCCTTTCCTCTAGTCCAGTCACTTGTTAACTGGGAGAAAAGACCGAACCCCCTCCTGCCCTCCCCGCTGTCAGGGAGTTGCAGAGCCAGAAGGTCCCCCTGAGCCTCCTTTTCTCCAGGCTGACCCCCCTCAGCTCCATCAGCTGTTCCTCATCACACTTGTGCTCCAGACCCTTCAGGTACCAGCCTGCAAAAGCTGCGTGTTACGAGTGGGGTGTTTCCACTTGGGAATGAAGATATATGTGGAGATATTCAGGAATCACTTTTAATCCCACAATACTTCATTTTGTGCTAATTTCCCAATTGTACACAGGCCACTATTAATTGTGGAATCAGGTGGAGCTTGTCTGTGTTCGTTTCCTGTTCCTCAATTTGACTTGTATTGACTCCCCTCTCTGTGCTCTGTGCTGCATTCTCTTGGTCATTTTACAGATTGGCCACTTTACTGATGTTTTGCTGTTTCTTTTGTTTTCCTGACATCAGTGAATTTCAGATTGCTTGATCTTCACAAGAAGATAAAACCATGGAAAGGCAGGGCTGGAGACCTACTGCTGTTTGGGGTGTGCTAGGTTGGGAAGTACTCCAAGTCCTGGGGATAGGATTGCTGATTCTGTGCTCAGACTTGGACTTGGTTGGAGTGCCACCGTTTTAACACCAATGGATTAATTTATGGTGTCATAAGAGAAGTTTTTTTACGATAAAAAAGGACTTGAGCATCCTGAAACAACTCCAAGAAAGTGATGGTCTTCTTCAAGCCAGGATTGAGGACAACCATGTTTATGGAGAGTCTTCAGCCTCTGGAATGCAGGTATGGACTGCCATGAGGGTATTTACAGAGTAAGTGTTCATCAACACGCCTGTGTTCATCAAGATGTCAAGCAGTTTAGAGGAGGGATGCACAACATCCATGGGAAACAATGCCAAAACCTTGGATACCTGCACACAGCTCATGGCAGTGGATGTGGAGCTGCCTGGGGGATCCATCAGGGAGTCATGAGCACTGGATTCCCAGAGTAAAACATCCCCTGAAGCTGTTTTGCGCTTCTCTACCTCTGCAAGCCCCCAATAACCTTGTGTGGTTGCCAGAGATCAACCTGCTCCCCAAATCCTGGCGAGACAGGAAAGGTATTCCTGTGTGGAGTGTCATTTCTCCACATGATAGGCCCTTAGGGAATGTGCCTCTTATTGTCAGCTCTGATTGCACGGAGGAGGCTGCTTAAGGAGCAATTTCCTATTCAAAGTGGGGAACAGAATGAAATCTGACCATTTACCCTTTTCTTCGATGAGGGAAGAAAGGTGCAATTTTGAAGACATTAAGCAGCGACGCTGAATTGAAGAGGAGGTACAAAAAGGTATGGAAAAATTCTCTGTGCCTGGTTAGGTGGGCAAGTCTACCTCTTTACAGCCTCACAGAGCAGCAAATGCTTAATACAGAGTTTATTTTTATATCATATATCAAGGTTTTGTGTTTTTCTTCACCTTTTCTATGGAAATCTGGAGTTCCAGCAAATGACACAAGATCTCAGGCTGAGTAGCAGCAGAATCAGATCCTGCAGAGGATGAAAAGCAAGGAGCAAAAGCTTCTTTGCCTCCACATGGAAAGAGAAGGAATGAGGGCATGGAGCAGCTGGGCAGCCAAGAGAGGTAAAAAAGATGATTGTACAAAGGTTGCCCACACTCGGGGAATGATTTTTTCTAAAAGTTTCAGCAAAGGCCAATATGAACACAGGGAGGGAACAGGTTGATGAAAGGGAATGAGAAAGTTCAAAAAGAGACGAAACTCAGAGGTTTTTTTGATCACCAAGTAAGAAAAGTCAATTATATCCATCCCAGAGGTGTGGAAGGACTCCCACAGGGAACTGCAAATGGACAGGTACCATAAATCCAAACTTGACCTGTGTAGCAGGGGGAGATTTGGCACGACCTGGTGCTTCTGACTGTGGTGCTGCCTGTATTACTCTGCTGTGCTCTGCAGTATTACAAGCCTGAGACATCCAGAGGTGAAGGAAAGAAGATGAATTCCATTGCCCTCACTTTGGTGATGTGGATTGGGAAGGCAGAGGATTAGGGAAACCATCCTTGCTCAGTCCATGGCTGAGTTTGAAACTTTGCTTTACAAGTCAGTTTATTGACAAAAAAGAGCTGATTTTTTTTTTAGTTTTCATAGAGCAACTCAGAAAATCTCACATCAACCTAGCACTGCATCTGCACTGATAAACTCAACAGAGACAGAAAATAGCCTGTTATTGACCAAACAGTATAATTTTTAATGTTTCCTCACACATCTTCAGTCTATGGAAGACTAATACTGAGGAAAGTACAAACTTGACCTGTTTTGGGACAGGAGGCCCTCAGACTAGTCTTGTATTATTTTATTTATTATAAAAACTGAAATAGCAAGGCCTTTGCAGAGGCCTCATGGTTACATAGCTACTCTGGTGTGATGCTGCTAAACCTGCTGTGTGAAATCTAAACCACACACAGTTTAACATTTCAGAAAACACTGATGATTCCAGGAAGAGAAGGACCCATAGCAGTAGGAACTGCTGTTGTCCTGGAGGCTTGGAAATCTTCTTTTCCCCCTTGTCTTCTTTCCTTTCCCTTTCCTCCCATTTCCTTTTCTTTCCTTTCCTCCCATTTCCTTTCCTTTTTCTCCTATTTTTCAACTTCAGAGATTATATATGCGAACCTCTAACAGGTACATAAAAGAAGGACAGAAAGCTCCATCCTTGCCTGTCAAGGATGTGAATCCTGTTTTTGTTAAGCATGAAAATGCACAAGGATGGTGTGTGTGTTTGAGAGCCGTCCTTCGGTCATTCCTCACCACCTGCCCTGCCCTGCAGATTTCTGGTTATATATAGATGATAGACAAAATCAAAATAGAAAATTGTCAGTTTAATGGTGTCTGACCATTTCACGTTCCTTCTTACAAGGAGGAAATGCCTTCAAGTGGAATGTTCAGCAAGAGCACCCAAAATAGGACCTTTTTATTCCCTAACCAGCCTTGGCTTCGAGCTTCGGACTCCTCCCAAACATATTTCATGTAAGGCTCCAGGCAGTCTCGCCCCACTAACTGGGCACTTGGTTGCTTGGCTGGGCTGCCTATCTCTGGCTTGTTTGGAAAGACAACAGGTAGACAGACAGGCCCAGGACTGCAGTCCAAGATCCATTCCAAAGTCCAAGGGAGCTGATTCCCCAGCCAGATTTTGGTCTGGTGACACTAATGAATTGTGTTACAAGAAGTGAAATGAAAACTAGTTTTGTTTAGGCAATGGTTTGAAGAGATTAGATCATGGGTGACTGAATATACCAAGTGTGACTCACCAAGGTCTCACGCAGCCCTTTGCATAAGGCCCACATAGCTGGGATGGCAGCTCACATCTGCTGAAATGAACCTGCTCCAGGGCCAGCTCCGTGGGTGCAGCTGGTCCCTGACCCTGTTTATGGAGCCATCTTTGTCACATGCAATTTTTGCCAGTCCCCTCAGAGGCTGAATAAAGTATTTTTGCAATTTCTGCTGCCTGAAGCCACGGGAAAGATTTTACTGGAGGGATGGGAGCATTAGGTACAAAAAAGAAATGCACAGGATCTGGAGAACTATGAGACCTGTGGAGAGGACAGAAGTGGAGAACTTCTGAAGAAGAAAAATCATAGAATCATATAATATTCTGGGTTAGAAGGGACCCACAAGGGTCATCAAAGTCCAACTACTGGCCCTGCACAACAGAGACACAAAAATATAACCATGTGTCTGAGAGCATTGTCCAAACACTTCTTGAGCTCTGACAGGCTTGGGGCTGAGACCTCTTCGCTGGGGAGCTTGTTCCAGTGCCCAGGGTAAAGAACTTTTTCCTAATTTGCACCTAAACCTCCCCTGACACACTACCATGTCCAGCTTTGGGCACTTCAATGCATGAATGATTTGTAGCAGCTGCAAATGCGGACAGGATTATTGCTAACTTCAACACCTGTAACCCTGGGATTGTCGAAGAACAGAAGAATCAAAATCCACTGTGAGAGCTTCAGGAGTTCTCAGTACTCACATTCATCAGCAGGAGGGGTGCTAAGGTGGCACCACATAGAGCCAGGGAGCTCCAAATTGCAAAAGCAGCCCTAAATAAGGAGCTGTGTCCTAAATATATTTAGGGAAAAGGAGGGCTGAAAGGGGACACAGTTGTATTGTTGCAAAACAAAGTCCTTTGTTGTGAGAGGTCCATGTGTCTACATCTGCGTGACATAACTGTACTTTTCTTGCAGATATTCCATGCAGATGGTGGGAAAATCAACTCTGTTTGACTCATTGGACTGAGGAACTGAGGGAATTCACAGAACTGCACGACAAATGTATGTGCAAACAACCAAAATGCTAATTTTGTGGTTGTATATGAGTTGTATACACAAACCTGAGAGTTTCCCAGGAGAAGGGGAGGGATGAATGTATCACTCCAGTACATCTGTATCCCTGTGGCTGACCTGTCAGTAGGAGCTACATAAGCCATCCCACTGCTGTGGATGATGGGAGAGGAGAGCTGTACCTGTACAAGGACCTTACAGGTCCTTAGAAGAAGCCCCAAACCACTTATTCCAGCCTTCGTTTCCTGGATGTCAGGAAATGCTGCAAAGCCCAATCTGGAGGTAAACCTTGAAGACTTGAAAAGTGTTCTAGCCTGTTGGATTATTACAGAGACTTATTGACAGATGACTCTTTGGGTGGGAGGTTACATGGAAGAGATGGTGCAGTATAAATGCCTTGAAATATGTGCTAGAACTCCCTTTGAGCAAAGAAAAGCTGGGCTGTTGTTGAATGAGGATACACTGCAGAAGTAAAAAAGGGTTATCCAAAAGGGACACAACTGGCTGTAACCACCTTGGGTGGCAGAGGTGGATTGTCCCACCATCTGACTCAAATCAGGTGCAGGAGTGCAGCAAGGTCCTTTTCTCTTCCAGATGACAATATTTTATCTACCTGTTCTCAGATTAGGGGCAGACTTTCCTTGTCTCTGTCAGTATCAAGGCCCAAATCTCCAGTGGGATTTCAGAGCACTGCTGCACCCTGTAAGCAAACCTCATCTCTCATCATGAAGGAAGGCATTGCTTGGAAATTTCCACCTCTTATTGTTTCTTCTGGTTGTTTCTATATATTTTGTCTCCAGTGAGTGATCTGAGCATCCTGACAGCAGTTGAGATGTAAGCTACGAAAAAAATGTGTCTGGGGATTTCAATCTTCCTTGGGACATTTGCTTGCAAACATCTGCCTGTTTGTGCAATCTGGCTTCTTGCAGCAGAAAATTTGTTCTTCAGAAGCATTTTGATGAACCCTGGGATGAGCTTGACTCTGGCATTGGTGCTGTGTGTGTCCCCAGAGCAGGGGGAGGGATGGGAAAGGGGGGTTGACTCTGGCAGATGCAGGGAACTAGCTCTGACCTTCCTGTCATTTCAGGGTAGGATATTAGCAGAGGGTTTCCCTTGGGCTTCATCCACATCATCCCTGCCTCTCTGTATTAACAACAGCGTAAACAAGAAATGCTCTGAAGTCAGAAAATTTGCAGCTGCATCCTCCAAGGGAACATGTCAGTGAAGTCACCTTGCAGGTTGTTTTGGGCAGAGAAACAGAGATTCATAGAACCGTAGAATGGTTTGGGTTGGAAGGGACCTCAAAGACCATCTCCTTCCACTCTCCTGCCACGGGCAGGGACACCTTCCACCAGCCCAGGTTGCTCCAAGCCCTGTCCAACCTGGCCTTGGACACTTCCAGGGATCCAGGGGCAGCCACAGCTTCTCTGCCCAACCTGTGCCAGGGCCTGCCCACCCTCACAGGGAAGAATCTCTAATACCCAGTCTAAGCCTACACTCAGTTTGAAGGCATCCATGTGTGACCAAGAGCAGGGCTGATGCCTGCCCATCCCCATTGCAACTCAGCCCACCCTCAGCAGGCCCTGCCAGCCGCACTGTCCACTGCCCTCCCTGACCAAAATTCACCAGATAAGACACCAAAAGCACTGCTCTCCATCTGAGGGCCAGAAACTTCTGTCAGCAATTGGAGTGGGTGAGCAGAGTGCTGAAGGGGCAGACGGGCTGCTGCAGTTGTTCTCCATTGTTTCAAGGTTGGAGGAATGATGTCCCAACAAAGGCAAACTGAGTGATATCCTAAATCAAGGACATAATTAGAGGAGGACTTGAAGACTCCTGCTCACTGCAGTTCTGGGTATCTTGCTTTGCAAAGCTATGGGTGAGACCCAATCTCATGAGCAAAGATTTATCTGCCTTAATGAAAGATGGGGTGACATCTTCATTATCAAGAATTTCATGTTCTCCCATGAGGCTTTCTTGGTGCCTTCAACCACTCACTGTTGAAGGTTCCCACAGAACCATTATTTTCATTTTACATTTTTCTTGTTTTACAGACATGGCACCAAGGAGAGGTTCCATGGGAGTGTTCATCTCCCTTAACCTGAAGAAATCTGAAATGAGATGTCTCACTCTAAGCCAGTTACTGTGACCTTCCATTAGAGTGAAAAATGAGAAACTGGTGCCTCTGAGGCAAAATTCTCCTGACAGACTGATGATAACCCAGTTTAGGAGGAGATGCATCACTTCTACAATGTCTATGTAGCTTGTCATGGATGCTAAAGCAATCTGAGGGTGACTAACTTGTACCATGCGAATGGATGATTCTCACCCAGACTCACCTGCTGAGTCTGGATCAGACCTAAGTACCCCCAATTCCACATCCTTATTTTCCAGGATTACTCAGCTTCATCTCAGCACTCAGCAGCTCATTGAGGATTTGAGACAGGCATTTAGGCTCTGCTCCCAGCTGACTCAGGTCCATGGCTGTCTTTTATCTGGTTAAAAGAAAAACTAAACTGAATACAAGACTGGAAATACGGAGAACAAGGATTTGTGTGGTCTCCAGCGTTGTGTCAAACTGCTACAAGCAATCTATTCCAACAGAAAGCACCTGCTACTACACAGCTGAGCAGCTCTGCTTCCTGTCAGTGCATCACTGCTTTGGTGCTGGTTTCTTTACTGGGGTTATTCTGCTCTACTTTGGGACCTGACACATGCTCCAATGCCAAATTAAAACCCAGGAATTGTTGGCTTGGATAAAATACTCACTTGGATCACTGCAGGGAAGCAAGAATTTACTCACTGGGGAAAGGGAATCAGGGAACATGCTTCCCTTTCAATATTTTCTGTTTTCTGCTTGGTGAGATGTGTTGGTCTCAGAGATGCAGACCAGAGGTCCTTTCTCCTCCCCCCCCAGTACAGGATGGAGCTGTACCTGTGCCAGGATCCCCTGATTGGCTACATCCCCACCATGAACTCAGGTGTGCCTTCTTAAAAGAGCATGAAAAAGCCCCCCTGCAAAAGACCCAGGCAGGCAGATGTAGCAAAATGAGAAACAGATTCTGTCTGATTTGGTCATAAAATAACAGCCAGTTCCTAATTTAGCCTCACATTTACAAACTGCCTCCAGCTTCTGGTCTGTCTTCCTGAAGCTATTGTTGATTCTCACCCACATTCTTCTCCACTAGCTTGGACTTCAGGAGATTTTGCTTCCCTCTGCGTCCAAACAAAAGGGTGGGAGAAGTCCCTACCGCGGTGCCTAATTGCTCCCTGCCTTGGCTATTATCAGACTCACAGAACTATAGAGGGGTTTGAAAGAGACCTTAGAGATCACCTAATTAGCCCTGGACTATTTGGAGAGAAAAAAAAAAAAAAAAAAAGGAGATAATTTAGTCCTTTTAACGAGCTCCTTGAACCCTCTTTCCATTTAGAACAGTTCAAGAGAGTGAATGAAGACTCAGAGACCACACAGCCAAATGGGCAATAATTGCATGGGCCAAAAATGACAAATCATGTGAAAATTTAAATAACTAACAGCTGCTCCTCCTCAATGGTTCCCTCTTGCTCCATCTTCATCTGACTGAGGTCTACTGGGAGTCACAGCCGAGAGGAACTTGAGGACAATTAAACAGCACAGGGCAATGCCCTTGGAGGTTGGGTCAGGTCTGGGACACCAGCAAGCCCAGCAGTAACATTTTTATTTGCTGGGAAGAGTTCAGTGACAAAGGGTTGAAGTGAAAGAAGTGCTGAAACCCAAGTGTGGGTGACTGACACCCCGGCTGAATGGTGGAGCAGTGTGTCTGGAAAAGCAAAGCAATACACACGTTTTCCCTGCTATCTTCCCAGCTGGGGGAGTGTTTTATAGCCCTGCCCTACGTCTGCTTTTTTCAAATGACAATGGTGAAAATACTAAATTACAGATTAACCTGGAAAACCTTAGAATAAAATTTTGATTGTTATAAGTTGCCTTTTGAGGTTAAATTTCACTTTCAGCCAAGTTTCCTCTCTTGTGCTGGTTAGTTTTACCACTACTGAAAACTCAACAGTTTTGGGTTTTTTTAGTTTGTTATGTATTTGGGGGAAAAAAAAAAGAAATGTTTGTCATTTACAAGTCTGAGTTACTGTAAAGAAAGTTCAAGAGGACTCATTTATCTTTTCAACAAAACATGCACTTTGAGTAGATGGAGAAGTATTTTAATATTTATTTTTTTTAATGCATGGCAAAAAACATCTGGCCAACATCAGGGCATGCAAACCCTGCTATTACATGAGGATCTGGCAAGGGAGACTTCTTGCACAGTCTCACTTGATTAGCAATAATTAAATCTGACTGCAGATTTCATTATTTGTATGCCAACACCAGCTTGGAAGGAAAATCAAAGTCTGAGACTATTCCTGTTGTATCTGGTTGGTGCAACTGTTCCCATCAGCTGGGCATGAGTTGTCCACCCTGAGAAGAGAAGCTCAGCTTGATGAACTGAGTTCCATAGGGCAAGGAGCATCAATCAGAGTGGAAACCATCATGGTTGTTCTGCTGACTTGCTGTATGCCCAGGCTTCCTTGCTTTCTTCTGCAAGGTCTTTAGGGCACAGTCCTTCCTGAAAAATTTATCTAGGGGCTTGTGGGATGAGGTCTGGAAACAGTTTGGTTCATTTTCTGGTAGTGTTGTGCCACTGGTATGGCTTCTGGAAAGAACCCAAAGCACTGTAAGAAGCTGGAGCCTGAGTATGTGATAGTGAAGACCTTCTCAGAACTGGAAGAGAGACAGTGGCTCACTCCCACCTTTTCTCTTAATATCCCCTTAAAGCAGAGCAGAACTCCTCACCGTGATGGTTCTGTGGGAGGTGACATGGAGGTTTGTGGAAAAAAAAGGGGAGACATGGACCATTCCTGTTCCTGCTCCCATGAAGAGCTGCCAGTAGCCCCTTCCCCTCCTCGCCACAGAGGTGCTTACCCTGCCTCCCTTTGCTACTGGCTCTTCTTTATGTCCTTTTTTTAAGCCAAAACCAGCCCAGAATCAACTCAAACAAACTTTGCCTTCCCACAGGTTGTAGTTTTCCTTTAGTGTGCACCAAAGCTTTGCATGCAAAAGAATTTGCAATCTGGAGCTGTTTTATTGACATCATGGCACTTTCTGCTCTGTCTGGATACAAATACGACAGTTTCCTTTCAGAGGAACCGGCACCAAGTGCTGGCTCAGGTCCAGATTTTATGGTGTGGATGCTTTCTCTGACGCACAAATGAATGGTGTGCTGACAATGACAAGCTGCAAAATTGATAAGCAGTCACGGTTTGCACTGTGAGAACAAAGCAGCACCTTCACCTCCAGGTAATGCAGAAATGAGCCAGAGGCACCATTCCCATCAAACAGCATTTCCCACGGACAGACAAAGGGTAGATGAGAAGTTGCCGTAAAAGCTGAGCTCCAGTGAGTCTGATGAGAGCTGCCTGTGAGGTGGGATGGAGTATCTGATGCCTTAGACCCACCTCATTTGTGAGATGACTTTGATTTGGTGAGTAGGGGAGGTTTCTCAGTGGGGCAGCCTTCATGGATCTTTTGATAGAATCAGATAATCACAGAATCATTTAGGTTAGAAAACCCCTAAAGATCACTGAGGCCACCACTGACCCAGGTTCCCAAGTGCCACATCCACAAAGCTTTGAAGTCCCTCCAGGGATGGGGACTCCACCACTGCCCTGGGCAGCTGTGCCAGGGCTGGACAGCACTTTTGGTTCAATTAGGTCGCAAAGCTTCAGTTATCCTACATAATTTTTACATCTTCTTGAGGGCAGTAGCCAAATTGGGTGGGTCCCTGGTGTGTCAGGTTGGAGGACTGGGGTTTACCCACAATCTCCTCTCCAGACACAACCATGTGCTGTCTGATTTGATGTCACACTATTCCCAAACTATTCCCCAGCATGACTGTCCCTGCATTTTCTGTGCAGCAGATCTTCCAGGGGGATTTTTTCCCAAGGTGACTGTGGTGTTGTTTGCAGTGCAAGGAGAATTTCTGGAAGCTTGTCCACAAACCCCAGAGGATGTGAGGAAGGGAATTTGGGTGTTAGTTGGCAGTGGGCTGATCCATCCTGAGCTAAGGTGGATATTGGTGCAGGAATTGATTCAGTAGCAATGTCCTCACCCAATGTACTATGGGTGAGGTGAATATTCCTCAGCCCATTTACAACCCAGTAGGGCTGCAATATTGTCTCTCCTCAGAAATTTGTGCTTTGGCCATTTTTCCTTTTTATTGCTTCATATTTCAGAGGGTGAAACCACTCATGCACCGGGCTGGAGATCCTCTTTTATTTTGTACCACCCCAATACCTGTGGATCGCTTCATGCTGAGTTCATAATTATGAATTTCCTTTGGCCAGTGAAAGGGGATTAAAGGGCTTCACGTGTTGATTCAGAGCAGATGACTCAGGCCATGATTCTCCCAAACTCCTCATTCTGAGGAATAATTTTCTTCCACAAACAAGATGAAATCCACTATCTGCATTTGTTGACTGCCTATAACAGGCTCTGTAGAATATCCCCAAGAAGGAATTTTCTTTACCGGAAAGAAATTTTCTGGGAAAAGTGAAGTTCTCCCAAAACATTATTTCACTAAAATCCATTTTTCCACTGTGGCAGCCCCTGTGGCAGAAGCAACGGTGCAATGTGCCAGAGGCACTGCTGTCTGGCTGGTTCAGAACAAGGTTGTTCATTTGCTTAGTTTGTTTTCCAGGGTAGCCTAAGGGAGAAATCCTCAAACACTCTCCAGCTTCTCTCTCCCACAGATATTTTGTCCAAAGAAAAAAAAGGCAGAGCATCTGGCTTTGTGCCACCCTTTTCAACCCTTTGGATCTATGAACACTGAAATGTGCACAAAGCTACGGATTTCATTGGTGCTATAAGAATAAGGGCTGGCAACTCAATGCCCTGATTCATCGACCATTGCTCAGGTAATATTGACCTCAGATGCTCCATAGCTGTGCAGCAGACTCTTGTCTGCCTGGCAGATGTGGCTCCTTGATTAAACGTGTTGAACAGTCCTGAGCACAAAGAACTACACGAAGGCAAATGATGAGATATTTCCTGATACAGCCAAGGAGACACAGCCAAGTCTGCTGACGTAGATGTGGAGCACTATCAGCTTGCACCAGCTGAGCATCTGCACCAGGAGATTTCCAACCCTCATCATCTTGGCAGCTGTGAAATTGCATTAGAGGAGTTGGAGGCATCTGTGTTATGAATTTCAGCTGACTAACAATGGGCAAGGATCTTTCCCACACCCAGCAGAGAGGTCCATGGACCACAGCTGGAAACCACTGGTAAGTCAAGACTAGTGGTTCTCTGCTTTCACTGACACTAATACTAATCCAAACACATGGAAGACTTCCAATTTCTCTCAGAGTAAACAAAGGGAAACACCAAACCCCATTATTTTTCTATGGCTCTTTGTTCACAGAGTATTTTTAGTCCAGTTGATGATGTTTTTATATATCCAGAATGTTTAATTAAATACATTCATCAAAATGAAGACTCCAAGCATTACTCTGTCTAGCCTGTCATCTCCTTGCAGGCCCAATTTTACATGTCACTCAAGCACAGTATTACTATCTTATTTTACTATCAGAGTTCAATAATTTACAAAAAATCATCACATCCCTCTCAGTTCTATAACTAAAACTCTTCCCATCCATGGTCACTATTACTCTTCCCATCTGTAAATACCAGTGAAATGTGCAGAATTAGAGAGAGGAGACACAGTATCTGCTTAGAAAAAAAATCCTGGACTTTCAGTTTGCATTTATGATGCAAGAGGCCACTTGGTGCTTTCCAGACTGTGTTTCAACCCCCAGTGCAGTTCATCCATTCTTCAGACTTGATCAGTTTGCTGAAGTGATGCTCTGTAGGATACAGAGGTGAACATGTTTCATGATGCCCCTCAAATCTCACAGGCTTGTTAAGCAAGAGGCAGAATAAAAGTCTGCCTGGGTCTGAGGAAAAGGGAATGCATGGAAACCAAGCAGGAATGCCTGGAAGAACATCAGGAAAAGAAGCTGGCCAGTGGCCTAAAATCAGCTTAATCTTCTGCAGTAAATCCACACCTAAATATTTATAAAGAGCTGAAGGGCAGACACCATGTGAAGTGACCACAACCACAGATGATGTCTGTGGTAGAACTTGTAGTGCCCTCCATCCCAAAGTGGGGTTTTTCCAAACACACAATTAATTTATCGTATTCTTACTTGAAAATTCATTGGATCAGATGTGGCAGGAGCTATGTCAGACATGTAGGGAGTTTCCCTCTGATCCCTTTGATTCATCAAATTCCACAATGAAGGGCAAGAACACCCCTGTTAAACAGCAGATCTGCCCATATTTTAGTACCACTGCTGTTGCCAAGTTCAAGCTTGGAGAGGAACGCTGAATGAAACAAGTGGACTATGTTCAAAGGGATTAAATTTCACCCATTTCTTCTATTTCTATCCACCTATTCCAATTCTTACTGCTATTTCTTCACCAAACTGGCTTGGGGCTTTAATATGTAAAAACAGCCCATGACATCACTGGAGTTTTAAAAGTCCCCCAGTTTCCTTTTGGAATCACTTGAAAATTCATTTTCAAAACTCCAGATCAGGAAAACCCATCTCATTCCTTGAGACTGTGCTACTTCTAAAGCAGTGGCATGTGAACCGTGGCAGGGGAGAAAGGGAAAGGCTTCACTTCAACATGATCTTGCTGACTCCACTGCAACCATGGAGACGTCCCGGCTAAC
>JAWWEU010000125.1:72287190-72302954 GCA_035583155.1 Acropternis orthonyx | reverse complement strand
CCCCCCCCCCCCCCCCCCCCCCCACTTTTTTTTCAAACTTGGAAGTCAGAAACCCAGGCAGCAGCACCAGTTTTGTTTGAGTGAAAGCACAAGATTTACTCTCTCCTGAGTTGAACCTGCAGGCTGTTTGGAGTCCTGAAATCACAGCCTGGCAAAGGGCCAGCTCTAAATAATAGCTCATCATTTCAGCTTGTTTCCAAAGAGAAAAAAACTCATAAATAAACAAAACAAGAAAGCTCCACCCATCCTTTCTGTAGTTCCAGGCATTGAAATATTCAGGGTTGACTTCTCCAGAATTTCCAGCAGACACAAGAACGCAGCAGATGCAAAAAGAGGGGACAGTGATACTCTTTGCTCTTCCCTGTTTCCTAGTAACTTTATTTTGAGTATTAGAAGGTGTAATGGGCTCTGTCTTCTTTTTGCCTCATGTGGAGTTCAGTAGGTGGATAATAAAAACAAGTTATAAAGTCCAGCTTCAGGAAAATGGTCATTTGCAACTCATAAAACTGGTGTCTCCCAGAAGATGCCTGGAAAAGAAGGAGACCACTTGGCCTTCTACATGTTGACACACCTCATCAGAAGGTTAAAACTCCCCTGAGGTTCCCATTTCCCTGAATCTTTCAGAATTCCGAACCACCAGCTGGGATCAGGTGCTTGTACAGCCCTGCCACACAAGCCCCTGAGTGACCCCCAAGTATTTTTCAAGCTGTAAATGGTGCAGCCACTCCAAGGAACTCCAGAGAAGAAAACAAGAAAAAACATCAATTCAGCAAAATCCTAAAATCCAGATGGAAGAGCAAAGTATCACATAGTACAGTGAGTTTTGTTTTCATTTCTGAGAAGGGTTGCTAGCAGAGGTGAATGTTGACTGGGTCTGCCATAGGCTCTGCAGAGAGTTCAAAGCTGTAAATTGACTTCACAAATCACAGGCCAGCTGCAAAAAAGAAGGAAACATGGCTCTGTTTGTTCTTGTTTCAACCCTTAAAAGGAGATATTTGCATGAAGCAGCAGCTGTTTTATCACGGAAGTTTGCTGCATATGAGAAAACATCAGTTTTCCTTGAGAAAGTGTCAAAGATAGAAAGTGTAATATCACACAGTTTTCCTCATGTTTTCTCACAAATTTTCTGGTTCAAAACCAGGCAATTCCCTGAAATCAGGTGCTTCCTGTAAACAGTTTTGATTGCACAAAATTGGTGTACTCCTGAATGGAAATCTAAAATAAACTAATTTTACCCAGTGCCGTCGTTGTCTTTGGCAAAGTTTGATCAACTGAAACAAGGGATAAAGGATTAAAAAAAAAAGGCATTCAGTTTTGTGTAGAACAACATCCTGCTTCAGCAATTAGTGACCAATCTGAATAATTTTGTACAGGGTTGTAGTTCAGGTTTATGCCCCAAAATTGGTAGTTAGTTGAGGTCATCAGGGAGGTGTTGAACACCTGGAAGGAGCACAGAGCATTCCCTGCAGGCGTGACAGGAACCAAAGAGTCAACTGGAATAAGGAGGCTACTCGTATTTACAGCAACTCTAATTTTTTCGTCCTTATCTTCATAGATTTACAACTCATCTCGCTTTTCTTTCATGGCTTTGTGGTGCAATTTCAGTGTCTGGCCTTTGCAGAGGCCTCTTATTACATTGAGGTCAACTGGGATATTCTGCCAGCCAGGGAATAGTGTGTGGGATGGAGGCTGGAACAGCTTGTGGAAGAGGAATAGTCCACACAAGGATATGGATGGAAAAAGATGAACCACAACAAGCCTGAGGAAGTGCCCCGGGAATTGGAGTCACCATCCCTGTAAGACTTCAAAAAACATGTGGATATGGCACTTGAGGACATGGTTTAGTGGTGAATGTAGTGGTGGTGCTGGGCTGACAGTTGGACTCGATGATCTTAGAGGTCTTTTCCAAGCTCAGTAGTTCTGTGGTTCTAAGCTGGTCAGGTTTACCAGGCTCCACAGGATGAGATCTGATGGAAGGGGAAAAAGGCAGCAGAGGGGAGGTATGAACAAGGAGGAACATGCCTGGGAGCACAGCAAAGGTGAGATAAGAGGGTATGGCAGGATTAGGATAACACTCTTGGGACGGTGAGGCCACTGCTCATTGGAGCCAAAGGTTTGCACTAATGAGCACTAGAAGTGCTCTGAGAAATTTGGAAAGGGAATATATCAGAGGGACTTAGAAAGATTGCAGAGATGGATGTATGTGCTTGCATCTCTGTACCTGGTTAGGACAGAAACAGAAGGTCAAAAAGTGCAAGATAGAGGTTGGTGTGGGCCAAATGGGAAAAAAACATCCTTGTTTTTTACAGAAAAGTAACTGCTGGTTCGTAAAGCTGCTGCCTGCTTCCAAATCCACTCCAGCCCTCAGGGATGATGCTCTTTCTCTTCTGCTGCAAATCAGGGTATCTCTTCTTGGTTTTGCAAGATCCCACTGGGAGACCCAGGTGCTTACTCTGGCAACAGAAATACTAATGTCAGTAATTCCCAAGCCTCAGCTCTGTCCTCTGAGCAGCTCACAGGACCCATCATGCCTACAAGCACAGAACTGCATCACCAGCTTGTGTTTCTCCTTTTGCAACACAAGGGGATGAAGACAAGTCCCTTTTTCTGTCACCTCACTTTACTCCTGCACCTGGGGAGGGTCAACCTCGTGCACCCACTGCACCAGTTTGTACTGGGAGCCACCCAGCTGGGAAGCAGCTTGCCAGGAAAGGACTGGGGGATATTGGTGACATCAAGTCGACCATGATCCAGCAACATGCCCCTGTGACAAAAAAGGCCAATAGTGTCCTGGTCTGCATTAGACAAAGCATTCCCAGCAGGACAAGGGAGGTGATCCCTCCTGGAGTGCTGTGTCCAGTTCTGGGACCCCCAGTACAAGAAAGACATGGGCTGCAGTCCAGTGAAGAGCCGCAAAGCTGACAAATGTACTGGAGCATCTCTGCTCTGAGGAAAGGCTGAGGCAGCTGGGACTGCTCAGCCTGGAAGAGAGAAGGCTCTGGAAGTCTCATTAATGTCCATCAAAATCTGCAGGGAGGGTGCAGAGAGGACAGAGCCAGGCTTTTTCCAGCAGTTCCAATCTCAATTCCACTGGCACAAAGCTGGAATTGCACTGCTGAAAACTGAGCAACAAAGAACTGAGGTGAGAACAGAATCTGGCCCATTTGACTAATGTCTACCTGGTACTAAAATGATGCAGTATTATTTTTCATTTTCCAGTTCTGAATGCTATTTTCTTTTCTTCTCCTTGCCTTTCCTCCCCCATCATAACCTGAATTTCTGGAGGAGAGGTAAGAAAGTTCAGAGAGACATCTGAGTGCTGTGGGTGGGAGTGTGGGTGTGATGTATGCACACCACACAGGCAAACAGGTATATGAAAAATAGTACAACTAAAACACTGACAGCCTCTTTTTGTAGCCTCCTTCATCCCTGCATTTTACAACTCGGTGATATTATTTCGTACAGTGTTTGACATCGGTTTGATACACGTTGTTCCCATGGCAACAGGTCTTTCTCACACTTTTTGTTTTGCTTTGGTTATTTCTTGAAATATGTTCTTCTTCAGGAACTAACATTGTCTCAGGGATGCTTATCCCCTCCCCCATCTTTTCAAAGGAATTAAGCTGCACAGTGAAAAGTTCTTAGTTTAAATGATATTGCATTCTTTCATAATTTTCTAGTGTTCTTCGGCTTTTATTTGACAATACAGAGTAAGAAGACAAAAAAATCCCTAACAACCCAGCAAAAGATAAAAGCCTGCTTATCCCAGTGCAGGGAAGAGCTCACTGAACTCCCTGTGGTGGGCAATGGAGTGTGTTGTGCTGTGGGGTGGGACTTGTGGAGAGACAACCAAGAGTTCAAAAAGCATTTGAACAATGTTCTCAGGCACATGGTGGGATTTCTGGGGTAGTCCTGTGCAGGGCCAGAATTTGGACTTGATTATCCTTGTGGATAGTTTATGATTCCATGATTGTGCTACCCCTCATCTCTCACTGATGGAAAGCAGAAGAAATGCCTCATTACCACCCAGATTTCAGCTATTCAGTCAAGGCAGGTAATCACTGCTCTGGTTTTTCATGTTCTGACCATGTAAAGTTTTCTCCTTAAATGATATGCCACAATTCCACCCTTATACACTTCATCCCCTAGGCATTACTAAAAACAAAGTCAGCCTCAGTGTAGACTGCACTGTTGCCAAAAATGGGAAAAAAAGAACTTTCCAGCCAATATTAGTATAGATAAAATAGAGAGCAGACCTTTAATGAAAGTGCTTTCAGGTGCAAAAAAGTGCATCAGTGCACACCCAGTATAGGGTTCTTACAAATTTATAACACTAATTAATGATCAGATCTAATGGATACATCCAACCAGAGAATCTTCTCCCCCAGAACCATCCTTGGGTCTGCCCCTTTGGAGCTTCTCCAAGGGTTTTGGGCTTTCTGTCTTGCTTTGACTACAATATCTCTTCCAGGGGCCTGTGTCCCGAACAAGGTGCACTTGCTAAAATCTCTTCCTTACAAAGAATGTCAAACAGAATTTCAAGAATGGGGCACAAACCATGAGAAAGGGGTTTAGAAACTGCTACCTGAAGTGTGAGAAACTATACAGCTATATTAAAATCTACAAATACAAAAAAAATCTTAGGGCATCAGCACAGAGATGTGGGGAATATATGAGGAAGTTTATTTCATGGCCCCTGATGTTTTTGATACCCTATAGGCTCTCTCTGCCTCCCTTCTCTGTTCCATCGGAAGGAAAAATACAGCAATGGGACTCTCTTGTTTCTGTGAGGACACAAATACACAGCTCAGAAACACAGAATTTGGTGGCTGGGCACGTGATTGCATCCGCCAGCAGGACCTTCATCTCAGCACCAGCACTAAGAGAAAGGCTTTTGTTTAAGGACCTAAACATGAATTTGGGCAGCACCCGTCCCAAACTGCCATGGCCTGAGAATGTAACCAGATGACCAGGCTGAGGGTGCCAGGGGATCCATCTGAAGTGTGTGAAGGGGGTGGACACCAGCAGGAAAGGAAATGGTGAGGGTGTCCCCGAGGGAACAAACTCACAGGGTATCAGGAAACATTTCATAGCACTGGAAGCTGCTTGGCTGCAGAGCCAGCTCCCAGAGGAAGTCCTCTTGGAGGGTCTCCAAACTATTGCATGGGGGTGCAGAAGCTGCATGAGAACACACTTTGGGTAATGTTATTAATGATCATGACTTTCATGATGGCACTAAAAAAACCCAGAGCAGTAAAGATGATTATTCAAAACTTCTGCATGAACACAAAGGTTGGAAAGAGCCATAGCCAGGCTGAACAGGGTGCAGGAACACAACCCTCCTTCCCTCATGCTTTACCAGGCCTGTGAATGCACTTCCCCAAGGACATCCACCCCAAAGAGATGAACAGTGACATCCCTGCCCCCCAAAAAAGCAGGTTAGAAAGATCTGGTGGGGTTTGGAGAACTGATTCCTGGCACCGATGGCATGGCCTTTGGAATGCAGCGTTGGGAACCTGCCAGCAGTATCCATGTTTGTAAGGTGGGATGACTGAATGCCTCTGGGAGGTGTTGCGTTTTGGCTAACAAGCACAAGCTGAATGTGGGAATGGAGTGAAATATTTAGGAAGGAAAAAAGATGGGAAAATAAAAGAGAGTTTAAAGATGGGAGCAACTGCCTTGCTGCAGTAACTCTCTCTTGGGCAGCTGAAAACCTCCTTAGCAAATGCCCTATGACACCGTCTTCTCTGCATGTTATAGAATTTTTTGGGTTGGAAAAGACCCCGAAGAATACCAAGTCCAACCACTCCCCCAGCATTGCCAAGGCCACCACCAAACCCTGTCCCCAAGTGCCACATCTACCTGTGTTTTGAACACTTCCAGGGCTGGTGACTCCACCACTGCCCTGGGCAGTCTGATCCAATGTTTGACAGTCCTGTCTGTGAAGATATTTTCCTTAATATCCAATTTAATCCTCCTGTGGCACAACTTGAGTTTGTGTCCTCTTATTGTATCCCTTCTTACCTGGGAGAACAGACCAACCCTCACCTGGTGACTCGTTATAATTTCATCCCCAAACTTGAGTCCCTCAAATCTGGTTAGGAGGCCCCCTGCTCTAAAAAAGTGTGAGTAATGACTAGAGGCATTAGAAAAAAGTTTATTAACAAAAGACACACACACGATTAAATAAAAGAAGAACTTCTGAACATGGTAGTTTTTGTGCTTTTGCAAGTTCATTGCTCTCCTTACTCTTTGTTGGAAGTGGTAAAATCAGCTGCTTTTTTCAACCCCAGAATGAGGATTTCTACATAATTTTTGAAAGCTCACAGGGCTATAATTAGACAAGAAAAAAGAAAGAAGAGTTCTCATGCTATTCTCAAGCAAAAATGTCTTTTCTGACAGACTCAGCTCACTTGGTGGGTCTTCCTGGCCCTGTCCCATCATGGAGGTCCCATATGAAGAGGTGGAAATGCACTTTTATGTAAAATAAGTGTGCCTGGATAGTGAGACACAAGCAGACAAGCAAGGGTGTGATGGGACAAGAGCTCTGCATTCAGCAATTTTGCTTTTTTTCTTATTCTCCTCCAGTTTTAGGCATTTCCATTATATATTACTATCAGTGCTCAGAACTTAGTATATTATCTGCAACTTTTTCATTTTTTTTTCTCCAGAATAAAGAGAAAGATGAACTTTGGAGACTGAAACTACCAGGATTTGAACCTTTCAGTGTTCAAGTGTTTCATGGCTTTTCTCAAGGCAAGAAATTTAATTGGTATCCTTATACTTTCCCAAAATGAAGAGCTTGTCAAAAGAAAACCTTAACAGAAGACGTGCTCTGTGCAAGCTGCTCTTTCATGTCCCCAGGGCCTGCTTCAAAATCTATTCACTCATCCTTGGCTCTGACAGCGTCCTCTTAATGATGGGCATGGCCAGCACTCAAATGTCATTTATCCTTGCAACGCTGTAGATACCAAGGACAAAGCTCCTGGCTCCCAAAGTATGTGGCTAAATTTGCCTTTGCCTTCTTATGCAATTAAGAGGCTGCAGAGGGCTTTATTATTTCTTTTTCTCCTCAGAAAACCTACAAGAATTTAAATTCTGCTTCTCAGCCTAGCTAGAGATGGGATTAAGGATCTTCACAAAACTATCTTAAGGCTAAATAATGCTGGGATTCAGAGAATAACTCTTTCTGCCCATGCTGCCCCATGTGTGTGATCATATCACATTTAGAGACAACAGCACTGAGTGAAGCCAAGAGCAGTAGCCACATTCCCTTTCCTTCGTATCCAAGAGCAAAGGCACTGGAACCTTTTTTTAAGCAGTGGTTTGGGTTTTGGAGCTCTCCTCTCTCTGGGATGTCCTCCTTAACCCTGAGCTTCTAATCTCTGTCTCCAAAACTCCAAAAGCTGTGTCCAGGCTGGGACATCGTTGTGATCCTTTCCATCCATTAGAGGGGGACACCAGCCATGGGACACTGAAAAGGAGGGAAAGAGAAGCTCCACGAACAAAACCTCTTCCTGGCTTACCAGCACACTGTAGTGAGCACTGAGCACCTCTGAGAGAGCTTGGCAACAAAGATGAAAATCAGTGTATTTTTCCATCACTTCATTGACAACTGCACATTGTCACAGGCACTGCTCAGCTGGCTCTGGTGAGCATGGAGGGATGAGGGCACTTTGAAAGAAAAACAGCCAGGAGAGGAAAAATAAATAAACATAAAAAGTAACTTGTTCATATGTGCAGGATTTATGGATAGGGAATGCTGATCAGTAATTCCTTTCAGTCTCTTCCTACCTGTGAGTTATCAGCCTTGCTCTGAGTGATTTTATCCCATGGCCCAGCACGATTTAACAAAGAAGTCTTCTCAGTGTGCCCACATTTATTAGACAGAGTTTTATAGCAACATGGAAAACAGGTGTTTTGCAGAACCATCTGCCGTGGTTCATGGAATCCCAGAACTCTTGGAGTGGGAAGAGACCCAGGGCAAACATTTTCTGTGCAATTAAATGAAAATAGCTCAGGTCCAAGTGAACTGAATCAATTCAACTGTGCAATGTGACTGTCACCAGTAAGCCCATCTTAGAGGCACTGATGTGATGTGTCCTGGCACACCCTCTTCCCTAATTCCTGTTCACATCATAAAATTTACCAAAATCATCCTGTGCCACAGTGAAATAGTCCAGTGTTTGCTCTTCCCAGGCCCCTTAGGCCTGATCTGCATTTTTGGGGAGCTGGTCCAAAGAGATTAGTGGCGCTGCTGTTGTAAAATGTAAGAAAATAGCGTTAACAGCTGCCTCTAAGAATTCATTGGCATTTTATCGGGACAAAGAATATTAGGAGTTTATTAAGACATATGCCACCCAGGCTTTTGCTAACCCATCACACAGATGTGAAAATTACTTCAGCCCATGATACAGGACATTACAAGTGGGTGTGACTCATTACAGGTTTTTATCTTCCCCTGAAGAAAGCACTGATCAGAGAATAAAGCCTAATAATGATGGTGGGAGTCTGGAGAAGAGAAAAGAGAGGGGTTTCTGAGAGCCTCCACAGATTAATTACACTCAGATCAGATTTCCTCTGTGATCTTGCAGGCAGTGGAGGTGCTGTGTGACTTTCAACCCACTCCTACCCCTGTCCCATCTGTCCTTGCCTGGAAATACCTCATTTGCAGAAACCTTGATAGGTACACAGTGAGATGGCTCAGGTTTAAAGATCGGGGAAGGCAATGAATGTGCCATTTATGGCTTGACTTCTACCAAAATGAACTTATTTGTCTAAATTAGGTGTACAGTCAAGTATAAATAGATCCTGTCTAGACAGACAATGTAATAGAGAAGTAAAATAAAAGGTTTTAACTGTACCAGGCTCCTGATTTTAGTATACCAACTCAGAGACGTTTCCAGACTGAACTGGGCTGTCAAGAAGGGAAAGTGGAAATGGCTCACTATGAGACCATTTGAGAGTTTTCTGTTTTTGGAATTAAAATAGTCTGGGAGATTAGACCCAAAATAAAGGGGAATGACAAAAGTGGTGCAACAGCAAAGGTAAAAAGGAAAAGCCCACTGGGTGACTGGTTCTATATGCCCAAATCCCCATGTCAGGTGTCATCTCAGTGTAGTACCATGACACAAAGAGCACAATGAAGAAATAACATTGTAATGTCCCTGCTGATTGAAATTACAGCGTTTCAGATGTTAGGCAGCTAAAGTGAGAGGTGAACTATCAACAGGCTGATGGATGTGGAGTTCAAACAAAGGTAGGTTTTCTTTGTCCAGCCTGGATCACCTTTCCAGGCTGTTTCAGGGTAGGAAAGTTTCCCGTAACTAAACAAGGACAGACAAGAACAGTAACACCATCTACAAACATGGTGCATTGAACCCTTAAATATAACAAGGGTTCGCAGGCAGAAGGATCCAGCTTGCACCTTCTTCCAACTTATCTTCCCCCCTTTTCCAAGGAGAAATGATACTTCTGTACTTGTGACTTTATTCCACTCCTGTGGGTGTTTTTTGACAAGGGCCATAAACATGAGTGCTTTCCTGTGTCTGCCTGGCTGAATGAACAATTTCCTCTGGGGATTTAAAAGTGAAGCACTAAAGGGGTCAATAACATCTACAGCAGGGTTATGGCAGAGGAACCACTGAGCAGCAGGAAGCTGTTGCGTATATGGCCAATGCCATGCTTTGACATACTAGTAGAGCATTTTCAGATGGGTTGTATTATAGGATCATAAAATTATAGAATATCCTGAATTGGAAGAGACCCACAAGGATCATCAAGTCCAGCTCCTGGCCCTGCACAGGACAATCCCAAAAATCTTATTCAGTGTACTGAGAACATAGTCTAGATGCTTCTTGAACCCATTGCATTTAATGCAGCCTTAACTGGACAAATACATATACATTTTTACTCAAGCCTGATAGTTGTATTTCAGGGAGAATACTGAAAAAAATAAAATGTAAATGACTTTTTGAAAAGCAGCAAGAAGTGGCTTTTAAATTACAACTTTTACAAGCCATTTAAAAGTTTTTTGTTCAGCTTGACTTGTCTCATTTCTATGAGTATTGCCACAGAAATACCCTTCCTGGGCGAACACAGCTCTTCCATCTAGGAGAAAAGGATACTGTGCTAGGTGGAGGCCAGGCTAGAGTAAACTTCTGGAGCAAGTCAGACTAGAAATAAAGAAGAGATGTCTTATTAGTGAGAGAAATTAATCTCTTTAACAACTTCCCTAGAGACTTCATGATTCTTCATCATCTGTTTTCTTTAGATCATAAAGGATGGTGTTTTTTTTTCCTACAAAGTTTCCCTCAAAGGGAAACTGCAGGCATTTTGTCATCCAGCTGTGCTGTCTGGATTGGGTCAGGGAGTGGTGGCTTGGATAAAGATGCAGATTTTAAAACAGAGGGGCTTGGACAAGCCAGAAACTACACTGGGTGCTCCAGGAGTTGACACAGGAGATGTTTGCATGGGTTCTGTCTGAGGTCAAGAGTCTTTTGCTCACTTGTGTCTAATCTTGAGTTCATGCAGACCTGGACTTGATTTTTCTTGTATAGATAAGAATGTGAAACCAAGTTTGTGCTGCCTTTCAAATATGTAAAGACAGATTCCTTCTTTGGAGGGAAGTAACAGTGATTAACCAAAATAAATGAGATGCAGTTCAAAGACAAGGAAGAGCAAAATAGCCACAGAGGACAGGAAGGTTTATTTCCTCTTACTTTTTAACTGCAAATCAGAGTCAGAAATTTTAAAAAGTGTATTGGATTTTCACAACACACAGAAAGGAAAAAAAATATCTCCTTTTCTGCTTCAGCTTTTACTCTGGGCAGCCAGGAGTAGTAAAATCACTCTCTGCTGTGACCACACTCTCCAGATTGCAGGGTATTGTGCAGATAAGGTGTCAGGCAGGATGACTCACTCATCAGCCAGTGCGTAGGATCCTGCATGCACAAACAAGTGATAGTCCCAGAAGACATCCTCGAGATGGAGATTTAAAAGTCAGTTTATTTCCATGTAAAGTATTCTCTACCAGACTGTAAAAATAGTTCTATACCTGGTCTCAGTGGAGCTCGTCAGAAACCCAAGGGGGCTCGCTAACGTCATCTAAAAGTGATTTACTCAGAAAGTTTTCACCCTGATGGCAAAATTGCTTTGAACTTGTGAAGTAAATTAGGTGTGGGGTGGATACTCCACCACCAGAGCAGGCACTGCTCCATTTGGCTGTTGAAATCGTTGCTGCTTTTAAAAAGAGCAATTAGTTTACAGATCCTTGATTGTCATAACATTGTAGGAGACCAGAAAGTGGTTGGTGTGGGGGACAAGCTGGTTCTGCGTGTTCAAGAAGAAATTTTCCATCCAGAAAAATGTAGCCTGCTTTTAAATCATTCTGGAATCTTAGTTATGGGCATGAATCTGAACAAAACCAACAGTGATTATTATTCTGCTCAGCAAGATGACAGCTTACCAGTGAAATCATTTCAGTTTCCAAAAATCAGCTGAAATAGGCTCTCCAAGGAACACATAAGAGTTTTATAATTGATTTCACACATAAAAAGATATGGGATTTTTGGAACTAATACAGGGAGTTTAGCTGTTTGACAGAAATGGCCGAGGATGGCCTGTGTCCTGCAGGACTCTCTTTCCCAAAGCAGCCATGGGAACCTGCAGTGTCATCTGGATTGGGCAAGGTGCTGATAATTGGAAATATCTGAGCTGCCTTCCCAAGCCCATACAATATTTTTGACCCAAATCTCAACTGCAGTAACTCCAGTGCCTGAGCTTGGACTATGTTTGCAAGACATGAGAGGTAGGCTGAAAGCCTCAATGGAGTCAAGGATACCCAAAATTCTACAGCACTGGAAGAATTACATGGGTCTAACCCATCTGGGCATCTGGAAAGATAAAGCTCTTGCTGGTGGTGCCTGCTTTTGAGGGAACTAAAGGTTTTGCTGCTATTGCACAGCATCCTTTCTTTAAAGGTTGGAGGAGAAAGTGAAAGAGGAAGATGATAGATTAAATTCTGAAGGTTTGGAAATCCTTCAGAAATTCTGACTCTCCTGGACATGGGATTTTACCTCTGATATGCTGGACAAAAACCTGATTTTATCATGAAAAAGTCCAGCAAACACTTTACAAAACGAACAGCACATGCCCCCTTTTATATCAGATTTGCTCTACTCAAAGCTGTGCCTCCCACCCGAAATCTCAAGTGCAGAGGTCTTCAGGGTCTTTTCTACTTCCCCCATAAACCTGATGAGTCACCAAGCAGGGCCTTTTGGGAATGGCAGGACTCAGCGGTGAGATTTGCCACTTGAAGAAAATACTCCTCTCCCTCTGTTTTGAGGGAGAAACATTTTCCTTTTCTTCTGTTTTGTGGTAGGAAATTAAAATGTATTTTGTATTCATGTCTCATCAATGGGAATCATTGAAGTGTGGTAGGGTGTTTTTAGGAAGGCCGAAGGTTTAATTTTAGAATTCTCTGTCTAAAAATATCTCAGTATGTTTGAAACACTGCACAGTCCTGTCAGGATTCATAAACCAACCAAACACTTAACCCTTCCAATCCTCTTCCTAAAACAAAAACCATTGGAAAAAGGCTGCCCTGGCTGGGAGCTGATGGTGATTGAAAACTGGATAAGCGGCAGTTCAGTGTCCCAAACCAGGCAGTGGAAATGAAATAAACCAGGAACGGCCCAAGTCTGGCCTTGCTTGCTCTATGAAGTCCTTCCTGTCGCCTTGAAACTGTGCTCCGTAAAATCTGAATTTCACGGGAGGGCTGAATGTCTGTGATCAATGGCCCAGTATCGCAGCACCTGGGGAATGGCACAGTTAAGAAGCGGGGAAAAAACTGCTGTGGAACATCAGCGGGGCAGGGGGGTGAGAATGTGTGAGAGGAGCAGCCCTGCAGCCCCCAGGGCAGAGCAGGAGGCGCAGGAGGTGCTCCAGGTGCCGGAGCTGAGGTTCCCCTGCAGCCCCTGGGGCAGCCCATGGGGAGGCAGCCGTGCCCCTGCAGCACAGGGAGGGCCAGGGGGGAGCTGAGACCCACCTGCAGCCCCTGGAGACCCCACACCGGAGCAGGGGGATGCCCAGAGGGGGCTGTGACCCCGTGGGAAGCTGTGCTGGAGCAGGATCCTGGCAGGAGCTGTGGCTCCATGGAGAGAGGATCAAAGGATGGAGCACCTTTGCTGGCAGGACTTGTGACCCCATGGGGGACCCACGCTGAAGCAGCCTCTTCCTGAAGAACTGCGCCCCATGGGAAGAGACCCCAGGCTGGATCAGGGGAAGAGTGTGAGGAGTTCTCCCTCTGCAGAAGAGGGAGAGACTGACCACAGCCCCCATTCCCTGCCCTCCGTGTTGCTGAAGGGGAGGAGGGAGAGAACTTGGGAGTGAAGTTATGTTATGATGTTGGTTCATTTTCTGCACCTGAAGATGAAGCCTTGCAGTGAGTTCAGACTACTATTGTTCCCCCACAAGGTCCTGAAGGTCTTCAGGGTTTTCTGTAAACCTCTGGAATGGTTTATGTGCTATTCAAAAGCATGTGCTACGTGTGCCTTCCTATTTCTGTAGGCTGGCAGTGCTTTATTGATCTTCCCCTTCTATAACATCCAGAAATCCACCTGCTTGCCCTTCCGTCCCTGCCTAGCTGTTTTTTGTTGGACTGGGAGGAGAAGGGACCTCCTCTGGGAGTTGCTTCTTCTACTAGAGTCCCTTTGCCTACAGTCTCATGTCCAAAGGGCTGTGTTGATGGAGAAGCAAGTTTTATAACCCCACAATATTTTTGCGTTCATCTGATTTGCGATAACCATGAACTGTGGACTCATTTGCAGCCCTGGATACCATCCAGGCCATTGCTTGAAGAACTCCCACCCCTTTGATGCTGTGTGGTTCCCTCAGGAGTTCATGTTCCCAACTAACAACAGCAACTGCATTTTTGTGCCATCACAGGATGCTCCTGCATCCAGACAGCCTTGCTTTGGCTAAACACTCTGTTTGCAGCAGATCAGAGGGATCTCGGGGCAGAAGAAATCTGCTTTTACTTCCCCAGCCCTTGTGAGGTTTCTCTTCCCTTCTGAGAGGATGAATTCATTGATTGAATGATCAATCATTATCTGATTGATTTTAAAAGACTATCAGGAAAAGTTTCCAGCAAGCCACTGTATGGTGACAGAGGAGTGATTTACTGGTGGTATAATGTATAAAAAAGTTCAGACTAATTTTTGGTGCTTGATCTCAAGGTTGCAGATAAAATATTCAAAGGCAAGTACAGAGAGGGAAAGAAGGGTTTATTCCAGTTTACCATTCCTGCATCTTGTAAATCTGGTGATCCAGCCTTGCTGGAAGTAGAAAAGTGCATGAAAAGGGAATTTAGTTCACATTTGTGAGGCCATTTTAATACAACTACAAACAACCTGCCAAAAGACAAGTAGGCATGAGAATGCTGGTGGATATGATACTCCATACAGAGCAGTGATTATCATATCTCTTTGACAGAAAGTATTAAAAAGTCATTTGGAATATCCATGGGTGAGGCATTCCCAGTTATTTTTCAGAAGTGCAGTAATTGATGATCAATCATGTAATTATTTTAATTGGAGAAAATTACATGCCTGGCACCTCTTGGCTTTACACCTGCCACAGACTGTTAGGAGCTCTGTGGTCTGATTCCGAGGCTGCTTCATCTAAATCATGAGTATTCAAAAACATCACTTCATCATGTCAGACCTCAGTAGTTTATGGGTTTGACTCTAGATTTGGTGGACTGTCCCTGAGAGACACTCAGCCTCATGTTTTCCCCTCTAGCCTGCTAATGAAATTTCTGTGTTTAGAAGAAAATAATTAAAAACCACCTAGTGGAGTGTCTGTATGAAGTGGAACACAGTTCCAGGGTTGGAGAGAGCTCTTCCTAGCACAAGTCATGGCTGAGTGCCAGAAGACTTCTGAGAAATGCAGAGGTCACATCTGTGACTTTCTCTGAGCACTTGAGTGGGTTCTTTTTTCAGAGAGGACCTTAAGGAGAATTTCCCACTGCTGTGTAGTCACATAATTATAAAGCTTAAGAAGCCATAATATATCTGAGACTGCTCTCCGTCTATAATATTGTATTGAAGTTGGCTTATAGGTTCAAGCATTGCAGGGTAGGGGGAATGTCTATCAGTGCTAATTTCATCCCCAGCTGGGCTTCCACAAGTCTTTTTCCAGTGTCTAATCCAGGATTGAAGAACTGATAACTCTGAGGCATTAATTTCAGAGACATGCAGAATCAGTTGAGATACTTGTTTGCCCTAATACATCTACAGCTTTTTAGCAGTTTGATATTGCATTAAATAGCTTATATAAAAAAACTTCCAAAACCACAAAACCACAATCCCCCCATATTATCTCTCAATTTTCCCAAGTTTCACACCACTATTACATTTCTGAGTTAGACAACTCAGCTAAAGACTAGAAAATTTTTCTCCCCAGCCAGCCTGAGCTCGTACAATCATTAAGGTTGGAAAAGACCTCTAAGACCAGCAAGTCCAACTGTCAACCCAGCACCATCATCATGCTCAACATTAAATTACATCCTTAAGTGCCACAATCACGTATCCTTTGGACACTTTCAGGGATGGTGAGTCCACCACTGCCCTGGGCAGCCTGTTCCAATCACTAACAGCTGTTTCTATGAAAATATTCCCTAATATTCGATCTAAATCTCTGCCAGAGCAATTTGAGGCCTTTCCCTCCCCTCCTGTCCCTGTTCCCTGGGAGCAGAGCCCGGG
>JAWWEU010000125.1:72238138-72286383 GCA_035583155.1 Acropternis orthonyx | reverse complement strand
TTCCCTTCCCTGCACACGCTCCAGCCCCTCCGTGTCTCTCCTGGCTGAGGGTCCCAGAGCTGCCCCCAGGGCTGGCGGTGCCCCAGCAGTGCCAGCACAGGGATGGGCACTGCCCTGGGATGGGGCAGAGCAGGGCTGGGACAAGCCAGGTGCCCTTGGCCTCTTGCCCACTTGGGCACGCCTGGGCTCATGTTCAGGCATGTTAAATATTTTAAAGCTATTCCCAGGATGGTTGTATGGTTTCTGGTGCATGGCTTTCATGCTTTGAGTAGTCCTTTCTACCCCTGGGCATGGGCAAAGTTGGATTTGGGCAGACCAACATCCCCATAAATGATCAGTCATTATCATGACTGTCTTGGGAATGTTGTGAAAAACCCACTGTGGTGCAAAATCATCAGGATGCAGCATCATCTATAGAAATGGACAGGGTTAGAACATCATTATTTCTGTGTTAATGCCAGAGCTATAAAAATGTGTCATCAATCTGCTGTAGAAATGGAGAAGATTAAAACAAAAACAATAAAATAGTGTTCGCTGTGAACCACAGCAGGAGAAAGGGAGTCTGAAAGACTTACTGTGTAATTATAGACTCAAAGATAATTTTAAGCGAGGAAGGGGGTGTGCATACAAATCTATTAATGTGCAAATAGAGAAACTTTGTACAAAAGCATTTTTGACAATAAATTAGTGGACCTGCAGACATAAATTTTCCTCTTCTCTTCAAGGACAATATTACCAAGGGATGATAAAAGGGCAAGTGGGACTTGTGGATAATGAAGTGTTGAAAGTGGTGGGGGAAAAGTGAAGGTTCAGGAAAGAAGAGATGCAGGGAGAAGCGAGGATATGTTCTCTTGAGTTTTCACCTTTGCTTTCCCCTCTGCCTTTCCATCCTTCCTTTCTCTTGCCATCACACTCTGTTCAGATTTTGTATCTCTGTAAGAGCTGGGAGTAACAGAGATAGAAGAGAGTAGGATTAGATTAGATACTAGGAAGAAATTGTTCCCTATGAGGGTGGGCAGGCCCTGGCACAGGTTGGGCAGAGAAGCTGTGGCTGCCCCTGGATCCCTGCGAGTGTCCAAGGCCAGGCTGGATGGGGCTTGGAGCAACCTGGGCTGGTGGAAGGTGTCCCTGCCCATGGCAGGGGGTTGGAACTAAATAATCTTTAAGGTGCCTTCCAACCCAAACCATTCTATGATTCCATGATCCTCAGGACAAGACATAGTGGAAAACAGCCCATCAGTCCCTGCCCTGAGATGTTCCCTGGACAGTGGTGCTCACAGGAAGGGCACATCCTGTGTGCCCCAGTACCTCCTTGCATCTCCACCATAGAGAATATAGCAAGGTGTCTCTGGACTTTGACATTTAAAATCCTTCTCTTCAGCTTGTTTGAAGGGTATAAACATCCAAGACACTCCATGCTCACACCCACAGGGAAAGCTCCCTTTGGCAAAGCAAGGACTGTTCCTGTGATAGCCACGGAAAGCTCAATCACAGTTGTTGCCAAAACTTTTTGTCTGTGGGTATGAAGTGTCCTGTCTGTGTGGTGCCCAAAGTGCCTGCAAGGACAGAGGCTGAGTGTGAGACAGTTGCCTCAGGGACCAACATTCCCCTTCCTGCATGGGTAGTTGTCTCTTTCCGTTTTTAAGGTAAAGCAAGACTTGGCTTTTTGGTAGGGTTGACCACAGAGGATAAAATATGTGTTAATGTGAACATCAGATTCATTATCTCAGTTCTTGTGTTTTTAACCATCTGAGCAATGAGACTCTTGATGCTTCAGTAGAAATATCATTTTTTTTTGTCTGAGAGGACACTGTGATACTGAAAATCATCCCTGTGGGCAACACTGCTACACTGAACTGTAAAAAAAGACACTGTTTTCAGAAGGAAAGGGCAAGTTTTTATTACTTGCTACAGATCATACCTCCCTAGATTTTTAAAAGAAAATAACCATTACATGCAGTACATTTCTCCATAAACAAGGCAGAAAGATCACTTCATCTGGGAACAGGATGTGCAGGGAAGCAGTGATCCAAGAGGATGACTACTGGATATGTGTTCTCAGCAAATACATGTGTCCTTTAAATGTCATGCTTCTGTCCCTTTTGCACTCAATCCCTTCACACTGAAAGAATTTTATGTTTAAGGTCAGGAGTCCCCTGGACTGACCTGTTGCAGAACAAAGGCAGGAGGGTGAGTTTTGCAGAGTTTTAGGAAAACTAAGTGGTTGAGCCACATCAGGTTGTTCTAGAAAACTAACCTGCCTTGATTTAAAGAGTTAAGAAAAAGTGAGCTTGTTATGTCCTGTGGTAAACTGACATGTTTTGTAACTTGTGGAAGGCAGAAATGAGATTTTTTACCCTCCATCTGAATTTTCTCAGCTTTTCTGGCAGATTCTTAATCCTGCTGTGAATCTTTCCGATAAATGAAAGTGTGCACTCATCTCAGAAATCTTTACTCAGCTTGACCAGTGACCTGGTATCAGGAAGGCTTCTAACTTTCTTCTGCATGAATTAAATTGAACATCTATACTCTCTCATATCCATGGACTGGAATAAGGTTTGGACATTTAGAGAAATGCAGAGAAAAATAAACCGGAAAAGCTGTTGCAGCACATTAAAACTCATCCAGAACATGACTTCTGTTGTTAATGTTTTCCCCAAATTGTTTCTCTGTCTCATTTCTTCCCCTAACCATCCAAAGCTGATCTGTCTCTGCATCTCCACTGCTATTGCCAATTTTATGTAGAGAACAGGCATAAAAAAGTCATATTTCCAAGTCAGGCATTAAAACCCCTTGAAATGAGACACACACAGAGCCCATATGAGGTTGTGTATAGTCTTATCAATTCTGCTGTGTAGTGTTGCATGAAATATTAGCAGTGCTGCTGTGCAGGGTTGCTATAATATATGGTATACATTGCTACATAAGAGCAGGGAAATCAAGAGAGAAATATGACTTGTACCGATATGAAAAATATGTCCTTGCACTGAGATGTGATTGCCACCTGTCCCTCTTTGTTTTTTGAAAGTTAAAACTTAGTCTAAAAGCTAAAACTACAGATCAACAACATGCAAGATGCCCCCTGCCTTATCCTTCACCACCACTGGCTTGTACTTTGAAATATTCCCCAATTCCATATCCAGTTGTACAGCGGCCTCACCTGCCTTGCTGAGAAATCATTTTTCACTAATAATCTCAGCAGCAACTGACTTAAGGTCACTAAAGAGAGCACTCTTGCTGTAGCCTTGGTTGTGCTTAGGGCAAAAAACAATCTGGCAATCCACAGTGAAAATGGAGTCCTAAAATCAGACAGTAATATCACTGCTGTGCAAATAATTGCTTAATGTCAAAATCCTCCCCTTCCCCCCCTTCATATCCTTTGATTCCAGGAGAATGGCAAGAGGAGGAACAGCTGCTGTGAGATGTCATTTTTGGGTTGAGCTTGCAGTGGGGAAAGTTAATTCTGAACTCACCTATCTGGTTTCAAGGCAAGACCTTCTCAGTGCTGTGTTTTCCAAGTTTGCTCTTGTGATCTCTCTGGAATGAAACATGAAGGGAATGATGCGATTTTTTTCCAGAAGTTCAACTTTGCAAGAGTTGGTGCACTAGAAGTCAAAGTGCATCTAACCCCTTACTGGTAAATGCAAAAGAAACCTCAAATGGTGTGGAAAAGTTAAATAAATGCCCCAAACTAACAACTCTGGGTTTCTCTTTGTCTCCATTCCTGCACCGAGTGGAGGTAAAATAAAGATTTTTACTTTTTTAGCGAAACTATTTCCATGACGTCCTGTGAAAAACTATGAGTGAATCACAGATGAGATTTCTGACTTCAAAACTTTTAAATATCCTCAAGAAGTTCTTGGTCTCTGCAACCTTGGGCCCACATTCTGGAGCGAGGCAACTGGGCCCCAGTCCCTCTGTTAAAACTGTTGGGAGTAATGCAAGAAAATTTATTGGGAGCTCTTCAGTTCTGTAACACTTCAATTGACTGTTTCCCCACAGAATAGTTGATCGCAATGCACAAGCTGGCAAGTTTTCCACCTTACCTTACCAGCTTGTTTCAGTGTCCCAACTTGGCAATATCAGCTAAGACTAAAAGGTCAGGACAGCAGAAAGCCAGGTGAGAAAAACAGGTGAGCTTCAGAAAGGTGGTTTGTCTTGATTTTATCACTGATTATTTCCTTAGAAAGTGGATACTTGTGCTCCAGAACCGTGACTCAGTTAAAATTATTCTCAAAGTATGACATTTAAAGGTCTCTTCCAACCCCAACTAATCTATGATTGTATGGTAGGGGGTCATTGCTAGTTAATTTTCTATACTAATTTACACAGAGATGCATTTCACTAAGGCACGTAAATGAATTTTGATCCATTATTTTCCTCAGCTGCAGAATAGATGCTCTTAAATTGATGGAAAGCAGACCTCAAGCATTGACAGTGATTCTTCAATTACACCTAATTTATTTTATTTCTTGGAAAACATAGACTACCAGTTCAGCGACTCCTGTGTGAAGAAGAAACTAAATGGTGGCTGTTTGTGCTAGCGAATAAAAATACTCTCAAGAAAATAATATCACATCAAGGTTTCACTAGCTTCAACTTTCAGTTCCTTACTGCTTTATGGAATAGCAGATAGAAGAAAACTGGAGCTTGATTCACATCTGTGCAGTAGGGAATTCAGAGCCATCAAATTCCAGAACTCACAAGATAAAATGGGATGAAAATTTATTTTCCAACCTTAGTCACCTGACCTTGGTCAGATTTACAAAGATTCACTTTCCCTGTCACATACATAACTTGACAATGTTATTGTTCTTCCCCCTCCAAAAACTTGGAAAGGGAATTCCATCCCCTTAATGTTTTTATTATGACAAAACACTACAAATGGATAATCTTTATCTGTCAGTGAACCCCATATTTATTAGGACGGGTCTCACTTTTTGATATGTCTGTGAGAAGTTTCCAGGAAAAATGCCCTGCTTTTAGTGCAAACTTTTAATTCATGTTTTCATCTCCGTGTCCTCCTTGAAATACATTCCAAAAATCTCTGACAAGGATTGAGACTGCCATAAACTGAATGTTAAACCTGAAATCACTTAAACAAACACAAAGGCCGTGTGTAGTTTTTATGGTAGACCTCTTAACTCACAGCTTCCAATGGAAGAGCCAAGAGTGGCTGAAAATCTAGGAACTCACTGGATGTATCTCACCCTACGACAACTTCACAGTAATTCAACTACTCCATGGAAAACAAAGCATCCCAATACAGAACTGCAAGGGAAACCCTGGATTCTTGATGTTTTCTTCTCCCCTCTCCCTACAATCTTTAAGGAATCTTTATCTTAAAGTCCCTTTTTTTCTAATCATTGCTGCTCCAGCAGCCCCAAGGGCATTGAGCAACGTGGAAATGGTACTGAGTGAATCATATGGTGTGTTTAGCCAAGACACTCCATGGTTTCTCCATAAGGTCTTCCCATTATCCGGGGATTGTTCTCACGCTACACGAGCGGTAAACTTAAAGTCACATCTGCTTTGCTGACCTTGTCTGAAGACCGAACATTGTTTGCATGTTCTCGGAGTTGGAACATGCTGTGTAGCTCCTGCACTGAAGTGGGAAGGAAATATTTTTCTCCATTTCCTGTGTCTTGTGTGAACTTTTCTATTGTAAAATATGTGCTGTATTGTCAGTTTTTATTTTCCAAGGAATTGACTGGAAATCGATATTTTTCCATCTGATACACTCATTTAAAATTCACCCACAGGAATTCTGTGGTTTTCAGCTGGTATGGGAACTTTAATGAAGAAACCAAAGCAATTAAACAGATAATGGAGAGGGAGGAGACTTGGAAACAGTGATAATCGTTGTTCATTGGAGAACGTATCATCCGTGTCATTAAAATGCCTACTGGAAGACACTGTGGATGTATCACTTTGAGACAAACTGACGGCTACAGGAAAGCTAAAAGCAAAATGTCTTTTTTAAAAGCAAAGCAGGTTCTAAGTGACAAAGGAACACCTCCAACCTGTCACATTTCTAACATTCAGATGCTGTTGTGCCAGCAAGTTAGACACTCGCTTACTAAAAGGCAAGCCTACCATGGGAAAATTGCCATCTAAGCAGAGGAAACAGATAAAAATTGGGTGAGCTCAGCCATTTCTTCCATTTTTATGAGAGCCTCACTCCAGAAGTTAAATCCAGCAAAAGTCAGGTGCTCTGGGTAGGATTTATGTCACCTAAGTAGAAAGCCTTGACAGGTTGACACTGGGAATGTCTTGATGGGAAGATACTGGGCCTGATACAGTCTTTGAGAGGCCAAATGAGCATGGAGAGAGAGGGAAACCTCTGGCAGTAGCAGTACTTCACCTACTTAGGATACAACCAGTTGTACCCCAGAAAAGCATTTTTCTAGCTTAGATAACAGTCTCTGACAGAAGATCTACTATTGAAGGAGATTAAGAGATGAAATGAGCAACAGTCACAACAATTAATGTGGGGTTTCCTGACTCCTCAGCTGATCCCTTCAGCCTCAGGGTAAAGAAATGGTTTCCAAAGAGATATTCAACATCTGACAGACTGATGGTGGTGGACACCGGGACATCCCATCCCTGAAAGTGTTCAAGGCCAAGTTGGCTGGGGCTTGGAGCACCTGGTCTAGTGGAAGGTGCCCCTGCCCGTGGCAGCAGAGGTGGAACAAGGTGATCTTTAGATCCCTTCCACACAAGCCATTTTATGATGTCATGTGTCTTAAACTATTCCCTTTCCATAAATTTGATGTGTGGTTCTTACACAAGGGGATCATTATGATTTAGGCCACCTCTTCTATCACTAATAAGTACATTTTTACCTTTACAAGAATGAAACAAGCTCTACCTGCTCTCTTGGCGTGCTGCAGAAAGAGGAGATAATTGCTGCTCCCTTTCAATCCTATCCTGGGAATCTGAAAGCCTTCCAGACTCTCTGTGGAGGTTCAAACTCTCCTACAAGGCCCCACTAATGGCTTTGTCAGCAGGCAGCCTACGTGTTGGGAAGGCAGGGGAGAGCATTTCATGCTGAAACCAAGCCTTTCTGCAGCAGGTCTGGGATTAAATCTCCTCTGGATCAAAGAGGGGTTGCAGGAAGGCCATCTGGGAGCCAAAGAAATTGGGCTGTCACCTGAAATGCGAAAGCTGCTTTCCAGTTCCTGTTCCAAGGGCTATTTATACCTTTTTATCTAGGAACTTTTAAGGGACTGATTATGATTACGTGGTGTCCTTCCTATGCTCCACAAAGAGGTTGGAAAGCCTGGAGCTAAGATATCAGCAGGTCCCCAAAAGCTGGAGCCAGTTTGGAGCTCAGACACCAATTCTGACTCCATTCGACTGCAGGAAATCTCTTGCTATTGGATTTTCCATCTAGCAACATTTGCTGGAATAAAACCAAGTTGTACTTAGAAGCTGGGGGAGATCACGTGGACACAAACTGCAGGAACAAGTTTCTTTCCAAAGTAAACCCTTATGGAATGAAACTTGGGTTTCCAGTCATGGGAACTTATACAGCAAACTGTTAGAGAGTGCGAGACATGGAGGTGTTGGGATGATATCTCCCATGCATTTGTGACATGGATTTGCAGTTGAAAGGCTGTTGGATATACCATTTCTCCCTTATGTTAAAAAACATTCTGGTTTTCCTTCATTTATGACAGGAATGAAAGTTGAATTCATCAAACAAGTTTAGCAAAACAAGACTGAAGAAAACAACTTGATCAAATGATGCTTTCAGTGAGCTAATCCTGAAGCTATCTAAAGCTTTAAGCAAAGTTAAAAAAATAATAAAATAAAATAATGGAATAAAATTTATGGACATTGCTTCATCTCTGCCACTCTATTTGTTGGGAAAAACCAAACAACGTGAGACCAAACCAACTTCTGGGAAGTTTTATTAAAAATTTCACAGGTATAAAATATTTGCCACACTTGATCACACATATGCTTTCCTGCTGAAATTCTGGGAGTAGCATACTCCAAGCCAGTCTTTAAAACATATTAATGACCTATTTTTTTCCCCTGAATTTAAGTTACAAGGTTTTATCTGAGGTCCTTGGAAACTTCCACACAAGATCAGCAGTGTTTATATATGGAGGGCAGCTCTACTATAGTAGGCTATATAGTAGATTACTATATAGTGTCTTACTGAGCTGTGCAGAGACCTTTGGGAATCTGGGAAAGGGTCTCAGAGCCACGTGGAGAAACTGGACAGAAATTGTTTTCCTCTGAGTGTGGAAGTGGGAATGTCTGGGACACTGTGGAGGAATACTGAGGCGGAAGAAACCCTCTCACCTATGCAGTGTGGTGCTTGAAGAGCAAGGACCTGCTCAGGGTGTGTTAAAGTTCAGGGAATGGGACCTGGGCACACTGCCAAAGGCCTTTCCTATAGGAAAATCAGCTGGAATCAGGCAGTAGGCTCAGGAGAACAGCAGAAAATTCAAAGGCAAAATAATCTGAATTTCTTTACTGATTTTATACAGAATAATGTAGAGCAGAGAGGCTGGGGTGCAAGCTTAAATTTTATTTCCAGAACAATTGTAGGCAATATTTGGTTTGTATTTAGGATTACTTTATCTTTTGAGCACATAAATATGATTTTTATCTCCCATCTATTATGGGAATAATACTGGCTGTATGAAACACAGTGTTTAGGGGACTGTTAACTTACTTATATGGAGATTATAGTTTATCTTCAAATCCTAGTTCTCTGTTCTTAAAATTGTAAAGTGGATCATGTCCATCCCTAGCACAAATGAAACAGGCTTGCATAAACAGCTCTAGATTAGAGGAGCTTGTTTAATAGCACTTGTTGAAGTTTAGTCACAAATCAGAATTGTTTGTTCCTGTAAAAATTGTATCAATTAACTTTAGGAAAAAAGAGGCATGTTTGAAGACGTGTGAGCTGGTAAGTAATTTCAATAGTGAATTTATGCCGAATTAAATGTGAAAGCAGAAAAAAAGGGATCTTATTAAAATAATGTCCCTGATTTTCACATATATGCGTGCAGAGTTATTTTTCTGTCACCCTAGAAAGACGGTGACTCTGCACTGAGGATGCAGGTCCTTGTTCAGATGGAAAAGCCAAAAATGACTGGGAAAACAAACAAACAAACAAACAAACAAACAAACAGAAGGTCTGGCAGGAAGCCATAGGGATTGTTTACTATGTCCCCCTTTGAGAGGTGTGACAAGTCTGCCCCCTTTCCAGGGGATTCCTCTTGCTGCTGATGCTCTGACTCCCTGCAGACACAGCTTTACCCAGAAGGGTTTTGCTGAGCCTCGGGGCAAATGAATTCTTAGGCATAGGATTTTGTTCGTGTTTTGCTTTATGACATTGCTCTCCCCAGCGACAGGAGCATAGTTTTACCAATTAAAGTAATCTATGGAAGCCAGGAAGTGGGAAGGACTCCTTGTCCCCATGGCTCTCGCTGTCCCTGCTGAGGTATAACGATGTCAAACGCTGCTGTGGTGCTGTGACTCCTGCGGGGTGACTATTTAAACAGCTGCAGGCTCCTGGGAAAGGCCATCCCTAAAACTCATCTGCCACCGTCTGAGCAGGAACACTCAGAACTGGCTGCCCACAGCCAATACGGGCCTCTGGGTGGGGCTCTGAGCAGCCAGGTTGAGTGCAAAGTGTCCCTGCCCATGGCATAGAACTAGATGGTCTTCAAGGTCCCTTCCAACCCAAACAATTCCATGATTCAATGACTCTGTGTTAATATCAATTAAGATGGACCTACTGGTCCTGACCAGGCAAGACATGCACCCAAAAACTTGCTGCTTTCTGCATGGCAGGTCTGTTCTTTCCCCATGGAGAGTATCAGAGTGTGGACAGACCATCCATACCACACCCACCCATAATTGTTCCCCATTACACTGCAGACCACACCTGAGCTGGAGAAATAGATTTCACTAACATTTTACCTCTATACAGTCACATTTCTATTTTTATTTTTTCAGGCCTTTAGTGACAGGATGTGACCCTTCCCTGATCAATACTGTGCTGCATGTCATGGGTGCAAACTATGCAGGATACCCTAAGTTTCCCTGAGCAAGGGAGCTGTCAGGAGAAGGGATTCTTATCCTAGTTATTGGAGTGAGGAAATGCTAAATTCCTGCTTCTTTCTTCTCAGTTCACTGAAAGAGGATTCACACAGTGGTGGTAATCTGTAGATCATTGGTTGGCTTATAAATCTGAATAAGTAATAATAAAAGTTGGCACTTCCTAAATTCAGTCTCCAAGCTTTTATTATTTATCCTCAACTTGTCTAATGACGATAGACACTCACTATAAATAAATAATCTGGTAGTGTTTTGCAGCAGAAGCCCATAAAGAGAGGTGCATTTCCAAGAGAAAATTGATCTTCCAAGGGTTGAAGTTGCCCTCTGACTTATTCAAGGCAGAAAATCAGACATGATAGGACATCTTTATTAATGTTCTTTCTGTCAGGTAAGTACAACCAAGTGGCAAATGATTTTTTTTCTATCATTATCACTGCCTCATGCATGTGCTTGTTATTCTAAAATTGGAGAAGTGTAGAACGCTATTCTCTTTAAAAATAAATGAAGTAAATTAATTTAGCCACTTGGTATGTATAGTCAGTCCTATCCCACAGAGTATGAGTAAATGATATGGTAAAGTTTAGGTCGTGGCAGTGTCCAGATTCACCTTGTAGACGGATCAAGTAGTGGCTCATACATTTCAGAAAGTCTGGCCTTTCTGTGTCTGTCACCTGTCCTCACTTATTCCTGCTATTTCCAAGAACTGGAGCACAGGAGCCAATCCTGCTGGGCGAGGTAGTAACAGCAAAGATTGACTGTTTGATGCTGATATGAGATGATCAGCTCATGTGCAACACCTGGAGAACTGGGATGATGAGGTAGAAGATGGGATCTCCAGGTGGAAGATTTTAGAGAGATGGAGAAGTGTTTTTCCAAGTCCAGGAAGAGAAAAAGAAGAAAACTTTTAAGGAAACTTCAGAGAATAAGTTGCAATAGTGCTAAAATATTCAGCAGACTCCTTCCACATTTCAATTAGTCCATGCTGAGCCAAAGTCCAGTGCTCTGAATGCACAGTTTAGCACACCATGAACTAAAAATGCCTCTCAGTAGATAACTTAGGGCTAATATCAAGACAAAACAACTCTTTGGGATTTGACAGAAAGCAGCCTGAAGCAAAATGCCATTTTCTCTTTCCTTCTCTCTTTTATTCAGTGAAAATGCAAATCATTCAGACAAGGCTGTTCACCAGCAGCCACAAAGAACCAACATGTCCTATGGCCCAGAGGCTTTTCATCACTATATTGGTAATTCAAGTCAGAACTTTTTGATAGCAAATGGCTCAAAACACCTGAAATTTTCCCAGATCTCTTCCACTTCTTTCTGCTCTTTGAGAGTCACCACAACAATCTCTGTTTGGCTTTGTTTTGCAGTCAAAAAAAACCCCACTCTAGAGATCTGTGAGAGCCACACCTTGTCACAGACACAAGAACCAGGGTGAACACAGGAACATAAACACGCACATGCTTCTTCCTCCAAATTATGGGTTTGATCTTTGCAGTTCCTTTTAGTCATCATCTTCTGCATAGATGCCAGCTCATTTTGGGTTTTGCTTGTGAAATTCCCATAATTTTGCATCTGGCTCAGCAAGTTCTGTCTCATGAAATTCCCATAAATTTGCATCTGCTTCAGCAAGTTCTGTCTCATGCAGCTTCTCTCCTGGTCACAGGAGCCAAAGGCAACCAAGGCCACTCTCGTTCATGACTCATTGACCAGCTGTGGCGGTGCTTGTGGTGATGGAGTGGGAAAAAAGAATCCTTTAGAGCTTTGGATCTTAAGGGAAAAGTACCTGGAAGACCCTGAAACCCAGGTTAGTGAGATCTGCTCACCTGGATCTCCCTGCCTTGTCTCCTCCTCCGTTGGGTGACCCCTGTGGCAGAGGAATCCCCAACCAGACCACCAAAGTGTCCCTGGCACAAGGAAATTCAAAGCTTGAGTGGCTTTGCTGGGTCATATAATTTAAAAAAAAAAAACATAACAGGAGGAACGTTTGAAGCCGTATTTACTCAGAGTATTTAAATAACTTCCAAATCCTGTATAATTTGCCTTTTTGGCCAATAGGTGGTGCCAATAATTTATGCATTCCTGTCTTCTGCTGGGCAAGGGACTCGGTATGGATCATTTATCTGTGCTGACCGTGAGCAGGACATCTGTAGGGAGGAGTTTTGACCCAGCAAACTTCTGGGAAATGGAATTTTGTAGAAGTAACCACGGCAAACAGGTGGAAAATGGTGAGGAGAAAACCTTCTGTTTTAAGGCAAGAGTCATGCAGCTAAACTAGAACATTCTTCTTTTGAAGAAGAGACATCAAGAGGGAATCTATTAATTCATTGGAAGAAAATGTATCAAAAAATACCATTTGACAAAGCCTTCTACATTAAAAACTGACAGCTGGCATTTCTCTTGGGGCACAGATCAATTTTAGCTGAACAACAAAATGCCAAGGCTTACTTCTTCATGTTGGATATCAAATTCCCTGTTTAAAGGAATTGATTTTATTGTATTTTGGTTATTTTATGTTGGGATTTTTTTGCATTCTGCTTGGTTAGATTTCTTTTTGACCCCTTCCCGTCATAAGTTTGTGATCTTGGATCAATGTCATAGTGGAATGAAATGACACTAATTACATAAAAAGTAAGATAACCTTTGAAAAACATTAAAGAAACTTAAATATAAATATATATATATAAATATATATATATATAAAATTTCAGATTTAAAGCCAACATGTTCAATAACTGCTGGGAGAAGGAAGGACTGGATGATGCCAGCAGAAGTCTGGGTGCCAGAAAGCAGATTTTAGTAGCCAAATCCTTAATTTTAAATATAAGTCTAGTTGGCTTTGGAAAGTCTTTATCATTATAGATCAGCATGCATAAATTGAAAAAGATATTTTTAGGAATGATACCATTCCCTGGCAGAAGAGGCATTAGACAAACTCAGCAATCCCTTCTCCAGTGCCTGTGTGTATCACAAAATAAAGTACAATGAAGTTTCCCCCTCCCAAGTGGAAACCACCTCCTTCATAGACATTTTTTTTTTTTTTTTATTTGGAAATCGTGTTTCTTGGCTGTCCTCTCACAGAAAAATCCCTCCTTATGTCTCTGCTGCTGTTAATCAACAATCAGCATCCTGTGCTGAGTGTTGGGGGACATGAAAAACTGTGACCTTTGTCCTGGCCAAATCATATTTACTGGCTCAGTGCCTTGTTTGTCAAACCTGAAAAACAGAGCAGTTTCTTTTGCTGCTGTTAATTAACTACTAAAATAAGGTTTCCTACTCCCTGTGGTTGAGTCACGGTGTACCAGGCAGCTTTTGCCAGCTATTTTTATGTCAAATTCACAGAAGATATAATTTTTCAAATGAAATTGTGCATTAACAGTGCAAGAGTGGCTGAAGGGAAACAAGTCGTGAACTCACAGCCACCAGTGCAAGAGTGTTCATAATCATTTAGGCAATTAATTATTTTGTTCACAGCCAGGATGGAATATGGGTGGGAAGCACAGAAGACCTTGCAATGATGATTAAATCATTACATCTCTTTGTTTCTGCCACTAATTCTTATAAATCTGTAGATGCCTGATCCATGTTCTAAATATTTATCACTAATTTTGAAACATACCATAGAAGGGGCAAACAGATCTCCAGGTGACAGGGTCACATCATTCTTTGGTTTCTCCAGTCTTTTCCCTTATACTCACTGAAATAAATCCATTCATAGAAATCACCAGTTCAGTATCAGCCTCCTCATGCTCCTGTGACTCTCTGCAATCAGACAGCACAGAAAATAAGGACATCCAACAAGTGTTAAGAGTTTTTCTTCCCATTCATCCAGTTCCTGACTCCAGCTGTAATAAAGCACAGTAATTCTTTCCTCACAGCTGAGCTCTGGAGGATGTTTGCCCTACAACCATACAGGATTTCCAAAATTAAGCCTGTAGCAGCACCACCCCCCATGCTTTTAATTCAAAAGGAATTAATCCAAATGGAACTTCTGAACATGGAACTTCACAGAGTTTTCCTTTCACACAGCCACAGGCCTGACCCAGTGACCATTGCTGTAACTCATTTTGGCTGCAGTGCACCTTGCTAACATGATGTTCTTTTGTGTGTTTACCTATTATTTTTAACCTATACTTGAAAATATTAATAATTTTATTAAATGTCCATTTGATTCAACCACAAGAGAAAATCGTCTGAGTTAATAGTGAATTATTTCTTTTGGATAGACTTAATGATGTTACAGCTGCCTCCCCTTTTCTTCAAATATTGATCACTCTGCAGCTCCCAGAGGAGCTGTCTAGAGAAAATCAATGAGTTTCAAGTGAAGAAAGGAAGAAGAGACTGAAGAGGTAGTTTTCATATATGTAAATCAAAATGTTTATTCATCAGAATGAAGAAAATCAAAGAGTAAAATTTAAGTCAATAGGAAGATACGTTACGAAATCAAAGGAGCGTCTCTTGCTCCTACAGCAAATAATATGTAAGAGGTTCATGGAAGAAGGAGAGAAGTCCTTATAAAGGGGATTTAATTCTTTCTTCCACAGAATAGCACAGATCATAAACTTGCTATTTTAAGTGCATCACAAAAGTAATAAAATATATGCACAAGAAATATCTTTAGTGGGCAAACTTTTGCATCTCTAAATATAGTAACTCGGTACCAACCCTGTTAAGCCTGTGATCCTTATCTGGAGCAACCAGAAGATGGATAGCGTCAGCCCCTCATATTTTACCATCCCAGGGACTTTATGCAGGGCAATAATTGGCTGTTGACATGAGACAACAGTAAAATCCAGTTTGCAAAGTCACCCTGAAGTTGTATTTGTCCAGAGCTGAACTCTTGGTTTGTTTGGGTTCTGTTTTCTCTTCCAACTAATGAGATGTGCCAGCTGCCTTTAGAAAGCCTCAGGCAGCTCAGGCTCTGCCTTGAGCAGCCCAACAAATCCTGCCTTCACTGGCTGCCTCATGACTTCTAACTGTCCTTGAGGTTCTGTCTGAAGACATCCCACTAAACAGCTTGTGTTTTGTTCCTACAAATGTGACATCTATATAATAAAGGTTTGTTTCAAACCTAGGAACACATCAGGCAAGTGCATGTCGTTACCATGTCCCATCTCCTTTTACCTGACAGGCTGAATCCACATCTTTTTGCAACAGGAAAGACTGGGAGGAGTTATAGGAAGAAATCACAGGTTGTCTCAGCCTGAAATAGCCCAGACCATCATCCTGTTGTATGAAGCTATTTATTTTCTTCTGCAGCTGAATATATTTTGATCAGTTAAAGCCGCTGCTGAGATCTACAGACCAAGAAATGGTCCTGTAACAAGGATTAGGTGTGTGAGAGCACATCTACGAGATATTATCACTTCCATTTTCCAAAGCCTTACAAGTGCCCGGCTCTGCTTTATCATGATAAGCAGGAGTACGAACACTTCGCTCTCTGTCACTTATCATGAGGAGCAGGTGCATGAATCTCTGTCTCCCATCAAGCACTTATTTTCTATTCCTTGTCTTTTTGATCTAAGCTGCAAGGAACTGTTGGAAAGTAGGTACATGTGGGCTCAGAGTTTTCTGATTAAACAGAAGGACTGGATTTGCACCTGCAGCACAGGAGGTGATCCTCTGTTGGATCATGGAATCACAGAATCATCTGGATTGGAAAAGACCCTTAAGATCATTGAGTCCAACTGTTCCCCCAGCACTGCCAAGGCCACCACTAACCCATGTCCCCAAGTGCCACATCCACACGGCTTTGAAATCCCTCCGGGGATGGGGACTCCACCACTGCCCTGGACAGCTGTGCCAGGGATGGACAGCTCTTCTGGTGAAGAATTTTTTCCTAATATCCAACTTAAATCTTCCCAGTTGCAACTTGAGGCTGTTTCATCTTGTCCTGTATTAGACTGGGTGGTGGCACACTTAAAATGGATAGTGTGGTCACAGGGATCTTCTTCAGTAATTACAACCTACTGGGAGCCATGCAGCATTCATCTAACTGGGCATCATACACCCAAGGCTGGACATTCTGAGGCTGACACACCCTTAGAATAATACTGGGATTACGTGCTGTATTGAAAAATATCCCACAGAGCATGGGATTACTTTGTTAGGAGTCAGATCAAAAGATTTTTTTTTTTTTGATCATCATTTCAGGAGCTCAATCAATGTTCACACCTCCTTTATTTGCTTGAGAAAAAACAACCAACTCATCAAAAGTCTCAGCAGACTTGCTCTAAGTAGTGAAAGAGGATACAGTGAAAAAGTGGCTATTTTAGGACATCTGAGAATAGCGGTGGTTTTAAGGATTTTCATTCTGTTGGTTCCTCAAAGAACAGCATCTCTCACTGTAGAGGAAAGAAACCGTTTTAGAATTTGCTCCCTAGATAGTGGAAATGTGCAGGAGAACAAACCAGCTGTGAAATCCTAGAAAGACAATGTACATTTTGTGCTGGTGTCCTACACTATTCTCAGCTTAGGCAAGCAAAATGAGACCTCATTAAAAGGTCAGCTTGGAAAGAGAGGAAACAGGCCAGCTCTCAGGAGATATTTTTGTCAAATTTCCAAGAATCCAAACACAGTCTGATCTGAGAAAGGGCCCTGTTCAATATAATAAACTTCTAGAAAAGAACAGGCGGGTGAGAACTATGTCACTGTGTGTTTTTCTTCCCTCTGAGAGTCACACTGCGGTTACTCTTCCAACCTGCCAGGATTCACTCCTTCAGCACCTCAGGAATCTTCTCCCAGCTCTTTCTGTTCATCAGTCAAACCTCCCCTTTCTCCTAACTGGATTGTTCTTCTGTCTTTCTGCCATTAAAATGTTATCACTTATTTAGGAAAGCTACCACTCAATTTGTCTTTCAAAGAAAAATGGTCTGAAGACTTCATTCTTCATACTGTGCTTTCATGAGCGATGTCTAAGCAGGAGGCAGAAGAGAGCTGACTCCATGCCTGCTTCCTCTCCACTGGCTCCTGGATTTGCTGAGAAGCAGAAGTGTTATCCCTTTGGAAGGGGCACTTGGCAATTAAACAACCATCTCCCCCCCCACTGGGTGTTCTGTCCTTTCTAGAAAGGATGATGACAGGGGGAAGGGAAGAGTTGAGAAGTTCCACCAGTTGGCAATGTGGTCTTAAACTCTCTCTGTAGTGGACTGGCAGCCAAAAAAAGTTGCTAGTCCAATCCTACCCTCTTCTACATCATGTAAAACTGGTATAAGAGTGTCTTAAAGGCCATGGTTTGCAATGCCAGTGTGAGCCTTTTGGCACCAAAGACAGTAGATGCAGAGTTTGTAAGTAAATAAATTCAACTCCTTTTAAATATATTAATAAGAACAGATGTCCAGCTTGGCCTATATAAGTGCAACTATATTGAAATCTGTGATGTGCTCCCATTTATAATCACTGAAGACAATCTATAGATCCCTTCTGTTTCCTGAAACATTTCATGAAGTTGGGTCTATAGAGAGAAAGGGGAATTGGACTGATGTCATCAATAGGTGACCAGATTCACATTTAGAAGGAAATAGATGAGAGTTTAGACCGTTCAGACTAGTTAGTAAGGAGAATCTACCATTTTAAAAGCTAATCCAGTTTCATGAGTGTACTACAACACAACAGCAGGGAATGGGTAAAGTTTGAAAATCTGAGTCAAATGAAACTAAAAATTAGGCACTGCAAATTTCTACAATCAAGTTAAATCACAGTATCCGAGCATGGGACAGATGTTAGCAAAGATCAGATTTTCTGAAGTTCTTAAGTACCTAGACATGCAACTAGAAAAGATTTCCAAAAGTCCCCAAGCTCCTTAATCATGCAATACTACCCAAGGAAGGGGTCACATGCTGTAAGAATGTGTTAAATACCACAAAATCACATGGAGCTGAACAACATAAGCACTCTCCCAAGTGAGATTGTCATCTCTCATCCTAACTGCTTTACACTAAGCTGTGAGTGCAGAGTGGAAAATGAGAGCAGAATATCTTGGTCTGAGATCAGTGCAGAGCTCATGGACTCAGGTTTTTTTTCTGTTGGAGTAAGAGAGGTAATATATATACACCCTTGACTGAGAAAGATACTGAAATACAGAATGAGACAGATCAATGAGAAAACCAAAAGAGGAACAATCTGTTTAAACCTCAGGAAATAACACCAGCTGAGCCAGAGAGAGGGCTTGGTGACACAGATCCTTTCAAGCATCAGCATTTTTGATCAGAAATGTGTATCAGCTTTTAAATGCCAGGTTCCTAATAGCAAGTTCAAATTACAAAGCAGAAGCAGAGTTCATGGAAAGACAAAACTCCCCTTAAAGATTAAAGAAAGGAAGTTGACAAGGATTTTTATTTTCATGCCCTGTTAAAATCTATTCTGCTGAGGCTGAAAAGCAGGAGTGGAATGTTAACTCTTTCCTTTTCTTGCAAGGAGGAGACTTTCAACAGGAATCTGAAAGGTCAAAGCCTAGCAAAATGCATCTACAGGATATAATAATGCCTTGTGCTGCCCCAGCACTTCTCACCCCCAGAACTCCCAGTATATGCAAGAGGCTCCCTGCAGCTCTCTGGAAAGGTACACAGGGCATGGGGAGAGGGTTTTGGCAGGTGAAATCTGCAACTGGGCTGCATTGGATCAGTTTGCAATTAGATACCAGTGATGAAGCTCATATTCAGCATGGGAAGACATGGACCTGTTGGAAGGAGTCCAGAGGAGGCCATGAAGATGCTGTGAGGGCTGGAAGATCTCTGTCATGGAGACAGGCTCAGACAGTCGGGGTTGTTCAGCCTGGAGAAGGCATTGATGGAACCCTCGAGTGCCTTCCCATAACTAAAGGGAATTACAGAAAAGGCATGGAGAGAATTTCAACAGGGTGTGTTGTGATAAGACAAGGGAGAAGGGTTTTAAACTAAACCAGATAGACAAGACAAAAGGAAGAAATTTTTTACAATGAGGTGCTAGAACACTGGCACAGGTTGCCCAGAGAGGTTGTGGCTGCCCCATTGTTGGAAATATTCAAGGTCAGGTTGGATGGGGCTCTGAGCAACCTGGTCTAGTTGAAGATGTCTCTGCCCATGGCAGGGGAGCCAGACCAGATGATCTTGACATGTCCTTTCCAACCCAAAGCATTCTATGATTCTATATTTAAGAGAACACTCAAGAACACCGATCCTTTGTCACATCTTCCCTTGCAAACCATTCCTGGAACTGATTTTGACTGAGGTGAGGAAAGGAGGTGAGGCAGAGTTTTGACAGGGCAAAATGAGCAGAGCTCTATCTACAGTAGCTCTTGCCAGGTAATAATCTGGTTCAGACCCCTTTTAAACCTCTCCTTCCTCTGATGTGGCTTGAAGCTTTTTCTAGAGAGACAGGATAATTCTCTAAGTGCTCCTTTACTGAAGATGACTACTCTGGAGAACCATCCTTGCTCGTTCAGAGCACAGTCACTGCTGCTGACACAGACAAGACTCATCAAGTTACTTTCTGAAGTTTTTGGAGTGCAAGTTTATGGCCCCTGTGTAATTTTAGGTGCTGCTACCCACACTGAGAAACAAGCATGCCTAAGCAGGTACCTGAGCAGAGTTTTGATGCTCTCACTGTTTTAATGCGAGATATCCTTCAGCCTTTCTGCTCTGCACATGTAGATGTTTGTCTCACTACCCCATTGCATCTTTCCTTCCAAGCTTCTTACACCACCCTGCATCACTGAAGAGATCCTTAAAGTATCATGGAATGGTTGGGGTTGGAAGGGACCTTAAAGACCATCTTATTCTGCCCCCTGCCATGGGCAGGGACACCTTCCACTGCCCCAGGGTGCTCCAAGCCCCGTCCAACCTGGCTTTGGACACTTCCAGGGATCCAGGGGCAGCCACAGCTTCTCTGCCCAACCTGTGCCAGGGCCTCATGACCCTCACAGCCAAGAATTTCTTCCTAACATCTAATCCAAATCTCTTGTCTTTCAGTTTAAAATTATTTCCCCTTGTTCTATCACTATTTGCCAGTATAAAAAGTCCCTCTCCCTACTTTTTTTACAGGTCCTCTTTAAGTACTGAAATGTCACAATAAGGTCTCCCTGGAACCTTTCTCTTCTCCAGGCTGAACATGCCCAGTTTTCTGCTTGTCTTTGTATCTTCGTACAACAGAGGAAAGGAAATGTCTTGAGGTTGCATCTGCACAAGTCCATGAGGAGATGTAGATAAAATTCTTGGACGTTCCAGAGCTGTATGTGTAAAGTTCTAGTAGTAAATGATGATTGAGAGACTTCATACCCCCATGACATCCATCTGTGTTTATAGTGTCTTCCTCAAGCTATTTCTGATCTCCAACATCTTGGGAATCTTGCACACCTTGTGAAAAACCAGGACATAGATCTTAAGAGTGTAATGAATTCTGCAGAACTAGGAGAGTGCCTGTCACAGGAAAAACTAGACTATGCTGAAAAAATATCTTAGTGATGAGTTTCATTGCCCTGGATTCCAGTTTAGTCTCTGTGGGTCATCAGCTCCACCAGTGAATGCCAAGCTTTGAATACTGGACCTTTTCCAGGTTCTTTGCATTCCTGTGCAAGAGGATAGAGACTGCACAGCTCCCAGGTTGCTGTTTGACAAAATATATTTTGCTCAGGAAGCCAAAAGAATAAAATAACCCCTCCAAACAAGAAAATCTTCATGCTATTTTCTTAACTAGTGTAAGTCAGTGTTTATTCAGCATCAGAAAGTTTGAGAATCTGGACCTGAATCAGGGACTTTTGATTTTCTAAAATAGGAAACAGTAAATGATAAGCCATGAATTAAAAATATATGCAAATAATGTAATTAGTTATTTCTGCCAAAAACTGAGAATTGGCTCAGTGTCATATCCAGAAAGCCTCGAACCTAGTGCTCCAAAAGTTCTTCCGAAACAAGATTGTTTTCACAGATACTGTTGGAAATCCATGAACCTGCAACAAGAAAAGCATTTGCCTGATAAAGCCACAGCCTTCCTGCATGGATCACATCTGTCACTGTGTGTAACGTCACTGAGCTGAGATACAGTGACCTGGCTGACACCTGGAGGAGGTGAACCTCATGTTCTGAAGCATCCAATTTTGTTCCTTGTCCTCAAATCTGCAGCTCCAACCTGCAAGATCCCAATCTGCGTCAGTCCTGTGTGGGTTTCTGCAGCACTTGCTGTGGCCAAGAGGATTTTTACTGAGGAAATGGAAAATGCTGCTTGCTGGACACACAGGGAGTGGATATTCCAGCTGGCACTGCTTTCTAAGAGTACTAAAAATTTCCATCAGAACAAAAAGCCCATTTCTCAGCAGGAGGGACCATATAAGTACTGAAAGCAGAACTTAGTCTGCATTACATTTGAGGATGTGGAGGGGCTTGTGAGGAAGGCAACATCACCCAGAGGGTGGGATGAGGCTGTTCCCTCTCACCATGGCATAAGGATTCCCAAGGAGACTGCAGGAATGAGTCCTCCCTTGGTGTGTCCTCAGGATGATTAGGGCTGCCTCCTAAATTGCAATCAGTGTTAAGTTCAGTGCAAAATATGGAAGAGCTGGCACTCACATTTCCACTAACACAGAGACTCTGCCAACTCTAAATCTTTTTCCTCAAGCCAGGCAGTGTGAAAGCTGAGGAGCTGCACTATCTAACCCAGAGAAAGGCAGACAGGAGCCAAGCCAAGTTACACTAAAGCAAAGACAAAGAGTCTGACTGATAAGGGTTCTCTGCCACCTCTCAGGAGGAAATGGGTCACTTAAGTGAAAATCAATCACTTTTCCTGGAGGCTAAATCAGCCAAGCTATATGAGCAAAAGGTATGAAAGGCTGCTGATGAATAGGTTTGGGCTTGTAATGACTGGCCATTGCCAGGAAGGGATTTCCAGTGATTGGATTCCTTGTTCCGTCTTCTGAAAAGTACCTTATTTATGGCTGCAATACCTAGAAAATTAATATATCCTGTGGCCTAACAGGGTATGGGAATCAACATGTAGCTTCCCGATGCACAATCAAAATGGTCCAGGATGTGGGTAATCATTCCTTTCTTTTCTTCTCTTTGAAGAAATTACAAAATTTGAAAGATGGTCTTGAGCCCTCTAATCACCTGGCTGGTAAATACAAAGCGACTCAAAGCATGCTGGCAAGGCCACAAAGCTCTGTAATCTGGTTTATTTGGCCAGATTGCAAGGATTTACTGTCTGTCTTATTGCAAGGATTACTGGATGGGATTTCTGCAAAAGTCAGGCCTTGGAATATGGAGTGACTAATTTTTTGTGAGCTGTGCTGGTTTCCATCAACTAAGGATCATGCTCATTCCATTTAATAACTGTGACCCCAACTGGCAATAAGTAGAAAATCTCAACAGTGATTTTCAGAGAAATACCAGGCAGAAAAAAAAGTGTCTCAGAAACATCCAACCTGGGAATGCAACATTTCCATCATCCCTCTTCTCCACACTCAAACCTGGACTGGAGGCACTAGAGATGGTATGAAAATTGTGTGACTATAGGAAACCATTTGGATAGTAAAAGTCTCCCCCTCTGTGCAAGACCTTTGTGTATTTCTCATTAATTCCTATGACTCATTGCAAGTTTTATACAGGATTATACAGGACAAGGCTGACAGGAGCAGCATTGCTGGATGGTGGGAGCAAAGTACCACTGAACATGCGCCTCGTATAACAGCCCTTAGAATTTAGCAGTTGATTGAACTTGATGATCCTAGAGACCTTTTCCAATCTCAGAGTTGTATGATTATATCCTATAATTGGTATAATCTGTCTACAGAAAGACTCAGTGTCTCAGGCCTTCACTTTCCCATACAGGACATCCTGAAAACCTGTTATTTATAAAACAATTATTTGCAAAACACTGTGATATTGTTGTCTCAATTACAATTTAGATATTCTCCTTTGCCTTGGCTGCACACCCTGACTGTACCTACATTTAACAGAGGCATGACTCGAATGGGGGGTGGGGGGAAACACAAGTTTTCCTCAGACACCCCAGGAGGAGTAAATTCACCCTGGTGTTATGTCTGTTAACATTAAAAGGTCAGCTTTACTCAACTGTTTAAATCTACCTCTGTGGCAGGATCTTGAAAATATTGTGTGTTTAATCCAACAGAGGATTCTCTGTAATAGGAGAAAAATAAAAAATGGAAGAATTGCAGTAGGAAAAGACTAAATCTCAAAACACATTTACTTACACCTTCTTCAGGGTAATTTTGGCCTTCTCCCTCAGAGTGAGAGTGGATAGCCTGGAGAACTGAACACAGAATGATAATGTCCCCACCATCTCTTCATCTTCACGGTGTGGCCTGGGAAGTGTGGTGGCTCAGAAAAATAATAACTATAGAAAGCCACCCAAACAAGCTCAGAACACATTAGTTTGTCAAGTGGAAAGAGTCCAAAGGGAAGGTGGAAGGCAGAAAATAAGGCAGAGAATAGATGAGTGTTGGAAAAATAATGTTATTCCTGCTGGGACTGAGGGGCTGTTCCCATCTGCAGAATGAGTTGGCATTAACTCGCTGCCAGAGGGGGCCGTGAGCTGCTCCCCGATGTGCAACACTGCCATTAAACTGGAGAAGACCTGTCCTCTCTGCCTTTTTAGTCCTGTTGCCCTGCAAAGAGATGCAGCCAGGCATGTCTGCAGGGAGGATCTGGACAGCTGAGGCTGGAAGGCAGCCTGTGTGCTCTAGGGATCCATTCCAAAAGGGGCATGCCGCTTTCTTGCAAAGGAGAAAGAAAAGGAAAAAGGCGTGATTGGACTTCTATCATTTTACGTGCACAGAATGTGGATATTCAGTCTAAACATGTCATCCAGGAGCCCTCTGAAAAAAGGGAAAGTTAAGGACTATCCATGGGATCCATCACCTTGCGATGATCTTGAGTTTCTCTTTCTTTTTCCTTTCATTTCTTTTTAATGGAACACAAAAATTAGGGGATTCAGTTCATCTACCCTGTCTCTTTGAGTGTGAAGTGGTGTCAGAGCTTGATCTTCATCTTTAGGGTGCAAAAGGTTTTCTGAAGAGGATTATTTTTCCCAAGTTTCTCACAGAATGTCAGAAGCTGTGCCTCAGTTCCCCACACTATCTTTCTTCTCCATGACACCTGTTTTCTGTTGGATTAAATCCCACAAGAAAGAAAAAAGAAAGGTCTGAGATGAATAAATGTTGATAATATTGAAAGACTTATAAAAAAAATCATCTTTTTTAAGGAAAGTGGTCCAAAGCTCACCTTTGAGCTAACCTAAGGTGTCTTGTCTGCTCTTTCATACTTTAAAAACCTCTCTGCTACGCCAGAGTTATCTCTGGTGCCTCCCAAGGCTACAAACACACTCCACATTCAAGGACTGCTTCTATTTTTGCTCCCAGTGCCACAGCAGAGCGCTCTGCCTGTACAGAAGCCAGATTCAAGAGAAGCAGCCTGAGCAGATCCCATTATGGATAGGACAGGATTGCCTAAATCACTTTCCAAGCTCCCTGGAGAGTCGATTCAAGAGGAGGAAACTTGTTTTGACTCCAGTGAGGGCATGAAAACTGCTGCTCCTTGTAGGTTGGCCAAGGGAAAATGTCAAATACTCATGTCACAGTCTCCATAATTTTTGTGCTGTCCCCCAGTCCCCTCCTTCATTTTGTTGTTCACTTTCTTCATAGGTTTTGATAGCCTTGCTGGTTAAAATTTTATTTTATATGTATTTATTTCTTTTTTTCTTGTACATTTATATATATATATATATATCTTTCACTGATTCTGATTCTCAGTTTGAGATATTTTTTGGACTCTCCTGTTGTTAGTTTGTCCTTCAAGAAGATGTTTTTTCTCCTCTGTGTAGGTTGAGATCTCATTTTCTTCTGTGCCTTGAGATGCTCAGAGAAAAGCTCCTGTGTCCTGCAGAATATGCACACAGGTAAGGCCCACACTTGTAGACTCTTTTGTTTCTCAACAATTAATGAAAATCACAAGTTAATGGAGAATTTCCATGACAAGATGGATATCACTTTCCCCATTTATATTGATTCTAATTACTGCACTTTGTATTTCTGCATTTGTAGTCACAGGGTTCAGCTGTTTCTCCCTTCCTTCCCGCTGTAACACTATAAACTGGTGATAACCTTGCAATGCAAAGAAATACTACTATGTATACAGACAGGCAAAAGCAAAATAGCCTTGGAAATACAGTGAAACTGCTTAAATGAATGAAAGGAAGAAAATACTCAACACAGTTTTCAGTCTGTGATAGGGTGAAAGAACATCCCAGGAGAAAAATGAGGACTGTCATACAGTGATGAAAAGTAAAGTCTAGGAGCCAGGATCAAAACTGACTGGAGTTCCAAGCCTTAATTAAAAACAAAACAAAAGAACCAACCAAGAAAAACCCAAAATCCAAATCAAACCCCCACTATTTCCTCAACATTAATGAAAACAAACTGAACTAATTATGTGAAATATTTTGCCTTGTACTTGCTTTAGGCCAAGTGTGCACACACTACCATGTCCCACAGGTCAGTTGATATGCAATACATTCAGTTAACTAAGCTCTCTGTCACTGAAGGTAAGTCACTTTTCCCAAACTCATTTTCTCCAATGTCCAGGAGCAAAAAACAGAAGATGCCTGCAGATCAACTTCTGTGTAAGGAATAACTAAGATGGGTAAGTTTGGCTTTCAGGTTACAAAAAATACACAGGGGGAAATGTTGAATATTAAATGTAGAATTTTAAGCCATGAGCGACACGGGAGAGTGAACCAGGGTTTGGCCACCAGTGTGTAGATAACCTGGAAAACTGGTTGGTGAGTGAGAGAACTCCATGGATTCCAAAATCTGTGGAAGCTGCAGCCTTTCCCTGGGAGTTTGGGAAGCTGTGGGTGAGAGACAGAAGCATGAGGTGAAGCAAACAGCTCCAATGCAGGTGTATTCTGCAGCAGGGAGCATCCCGTGGGGATGTGCCTGGGAATGGAGTAGGGGACCAGGGGAATTGTTGGCTGGCTCAAAACAACCAGGTGGGAAGTGAGGGGGAAACAGGGCGAGCTGTGTGTAGGTGGGATGGCCACTGCTCCTTCCCTGCCCCTGGAGCCTTAGTGAGCCTGTGGACCTGTAACACTCCAGCCTCAGAGCTGCAGGTCCATTGGCTCTGCTAAGAATAATTATTTAATATTTACATATATTAATACCTTATGAAAACATCCAGAAAATAAGTCACGGACTTGTTTCCAAGGAGTTGCTTTGTTAATTTAGGGGAGAAGATGAGTGAGCTTGGCAAAGGTTCAAAAAGGGCAACACGCAAACTAGACAAAATGTTCCACCACAACACCAGCCCAGCACATATTAATCAACAACACCCAAGGCAATATTCAACCAATTTCCCACACTTAAGTCAAATCCAACCCCTCCAGCTCTGAGCCACCCAAAACATCAACAAAAGGAGTAAAGTAAAAGAAAAGAAAGAAGGAGAAAGAGGGAGAGATAGATACCACTGATATTTTGCAGAAGACCAGCTCTCACACATCCAGGTGGCAGGGCTGTGTGATGTAGTGGTTCAAAACCTCTGGTTTTATCTGCTCTGGACTCTATGGCCAAACCCCCCAGGCTACTCTGACCCACTGGCTACTCTGGGGGTCCAGGCCAGGGTGAGGGACAGTGTCCTCACTGTCCTGCCCATCTGAGCTGGGTCAGGGGCTCCAGGAGCCGTGGGGTGTTACAGTTTTCCAAGGCTCTTTGTGACTGACAGCCCATGTGGGCTCCAGGAGCTACCATGAGGGATACAGGACCACCTCTGTGAGGTGTGACCCATCCATGTCCCCTCCACACACACAACCACACACCCACAGCGTGGTTCTGACCCCACTGATCTGGTGTCTGACAGGGCCACAGTGAAATAGCAGTGACCAAACGAAAGGTCTGCCCTAAAGTGGTGACTGGACACTTGGCCTGCCCCAAAATGGGGGATTGACCCATTTCCTGGCCCAAAGTGTCAGTGACCAACTGTGAGGGGCCCCTGGGAAATATTAAAGTGCAGCCATGCCTTGGAGGAGGCTGGAGGTTCTTTCAGAATTAGCCAGATACCTTATACTACTTCAGTGTTGTACAGTTTGAAAGTAAAAGCTCCACACTGGATCCCAGGGTGCTGAATAAAGACCATTCTCTCTCCCTATTCTTTCTCTTTTTCTATTTTCTCCTTCTTCTCAAAGTGTATTGTAATGCAGACTGAAAATTTCCAAGCAATGCCTTAGAAGTGCCTTGTGCTGTCTGGATAAGTTACAGTTTGCTAAGTTAAAGTCGGGGAAGTGCCTTCCTTTGTGTGGATGTTGTTTTAAAGTTTGCCTGATACCTTATACTGCCTTAATGTTCTGCAGCTTGCAAGTAAAAGTTCCACATCGGATCCCAGGGTGCTGAATAAAGACCATTCTGTCTCCCTACTTTTTCTCTCTTTTTCCCTTTCCCCCTTATTTTTCTTCTCGAAGTGTATTGTAACGTAGACTGGAAAATTCCAGGCAATGCATGGAACGTTGTTTTAAAGTTTGCCTTAGTGTTCTGCAGTTTGTAAGTAAAACTTTGCTACTGAACCTCCTGAGGGTTTGGTTGTTTCTCCCAAACCACCTTGCCCTGAACCCTCGGAGCGGGGCGGGGCATCCCAGAGGGACCGAGCACTGCTTAACACACAGGTATCACTATTTTGCCAGCAGCTCAAGGTCTGTGCTGGAACCACCCATCTGCTTCTTCCTGGAGCTAAAAGAACCTGGAATTGGTGTTGCTACAGTTTCCTCATTGGAAATCGCCCCCACAGCTGCACATCCCTCTTGGGAAATGTCTCTTTGGAACCAAGGTCCTCTCAGTGCCAAGAGATCCTGCCATGGAGAGGCCCCATCCCACCACCAGGACGTTCACCACCAGGCATCCAGGGGTGTCCCCAAGGCTCCAGAAGCATCCTCACAAGCCCAGAGGTCAGCACCAAGGGAACTCACCCCATCCCACAGCAGGGGATGCCAAGGAGCAAAACATCCAAGGATCATGTCAGCAACTTTTATATGATGCAAGGGTTTGGGGGGCTTCTGCCTGCTCTGTGAAGGGAGCCCCTGGGTAATGCTGGCCCAGTCCAGCCTGGGCAGGGGAAGCCTGCTCATCTCAGTGGCTTTTCTATTTGTAGCACATCACTTTTGCATATTGAGTGACCAAACACTTCATGGTATTCAGAATCTGGGAGAACCATGAATTTATACAGTCTCAGAATGATCTATTCTGCTTTCTAATTTTTTTCCTAATGACTCCTGCCATTTTATTTAGCTTTTTTTGATTACTGTTGAGTTCTGAAGTAATGTTTTCATGGAGCTGTTGCCACATTATCAAGCTTTCACTTGAGTCATAATGGTTTGATGAGGGCCCATCAGATTTTTTTTCAGGCATTCACCTCTACATTCATCTTCCCCTTCACATTTACCCACAGTGAATTTATTTTGTGCTTTTATTTCTCACTCAATCTTGTAAAGTGTTTTTCCAATTCTTCACAAGTGGTTTTTGTCCTTATTGCTCTGGAATAGATTCATATCTGCAGCAAATTTTGTCAGCCTCACTGTTAATACTTTTCCTGGGTCACTAATGGATATATTCAGCAGGGCAGTTTCCTACAGAACCCGTTTTGTTATTTCTCTCCATTAAGAAAGCCACTCACTTGCTCCTACTATTCAGTTTCTATTTTTTAACCATATCAGGACTGTCTCTTCTGGGACTTTTGCAAAGTCCCCCCTTTTCAAGTGCAATAGCAGAATTATCCTGGGAAATATATGGAGTGGCTCCCTTGGCCCTTGAGATTAGCTCGCTAGGTTGTGCTGGGTAGAAAGAAGGGTTCTTCTCCTTGCTGAAGTTGCTAAAATCATCAGGAAATCTTTAACTTAATGCTTTTTTGGGAGGAGTGTGTGGTTTGAATGTGGGCTTTACAACTTTCTTCTCCCTCACTCTATGCCTTGAAAGTTTCTTACTCTAACAGTGATTTGTATCCAGAGCAATTTTCACCAACATAGCAATGACCAGATGCACTGTCAAAGCATGTCCAGGCCCAGATTCATCTTGGATCAAATGAGTCTGGATTTTAACTTCAATATTTCTAGGCTCTGCCTGTGGTCCACAGAAAAAGGAGGTTCTTTTCTGCTCTACCTATTTTGAGGTATTTTAAGAGTTGTTTCTCTATTGATTTCAGGGATAATCTTGACAGCTGAAAAAATTAATGTTCCATAAATGTGGCTGTGATTAACCCAGCAAAAACCAAACCGTGTAGGGCTTTAGTGAAGTTTCTGACAACTGTACAGTTTTCCTGAAACAGTTTTGCATTTCACAAAATGTCTTCTGCTGTCAGAACTTCTCCTTTAAGAACTAAAAAATTAAAAGCCCAGTGAGATTTGTTGCAAGAACATTACAAGGTGTTCAGTGGCTCAGGAGAAAAGGCTTCATACAGGCAAAGAATCGAGGTTCTCTAACTGAGCCAGCAGGAAAAGAGCTATTGCAGAAATTTCATGCAACATTTCTGGTGGAAAATGAAGCTTGATTGGAGAGGGTCAGCCTGTTATGAAGGAAGATCTGCCCTCTCAGACTGCCAATGTGAAAGTCAATAGGAGCTCATTCTATGGCACTTGTCACAAGGAGTCTTTGATGCACCTGTATTTACAAAATAAATGAGGTATTAGTTCTGGAAGTCTGCAGAAATCTAGCAATAAGTTTATTCCTGTTCTTTTAAGCCCTTGCCCTAGTTTGCTTCACATGAAAGTGTGATTGTTCTTTGCAAGTTTCCATGAAAAGAGATACGCAGAATTTAAACTGTTTATAGTCATACTTAGTCCTGAAGGAAATCCCGCATGATGAGTATTCAGGTCTCAGGCGTTCGTGTGGCATCAGTTGGGCCTCAAAGACTTGATAATGCTGGAATAAACCCTCCATTCCAGGAATTCTGTTCAAGCAGACACCAAATTGCTGCTGTTCTGGTAAACTACAGTTTCTTTTTCACTGTGGAGGTGGGAACAGCACCTGTATCCAAGGGCAGTGGATGAATGGTGAAGCTCCACAGTGCAGGACTGTTCTGTGATGGACTGACAGTACCTCTTCCAAGACATACAATGTCTTTAAAAATAAAGTAGCTCAAGCTTCATGCAGGGGCAGGAATGATGACAAAGTTGTATAGAACCACAGAATCACAGAAAGGCTTGGATTGGAAGGGATCCTAAGGATCATCTCATTCCAAAGCCCCTGCCATGGGCAGGGACACCTTCCACTAGACCAAGTTATTCCAAGCCCCATCCAACCTGGCCTTGAACACTGCCAGGAATGGGGCATTCACAACATTCTATGTTTATTAACCATTTTAAACACAAAAACATATAGTTCTTTACAAAAACAAGTGGTCCAAGTAAAGGACCAGAAGAAATCAACCAACAAACCCCAGATGCACACTCAGGACAGCTGGCTGGGGTTAGAGAGGGCAGATGGGCTGAGCAGTGTAGCCAGGAGATTTTCATCCCTCCAATCTTCCCTGAGTGCTCCATTGGGACCATGGGAGGCAGTATTAGATGCTGTCCAGGTCCAGACACTTGCATAAAGCAAAGGACTTTCTCAGATCCTGTTTTCTTTCTTGTGCCAGAGGAAATTCAGTCCTGAATCTCCACTTGAGCATGAATTGCCATGACTGCACAAGGGTGCTGATCTATTCCCCTTAGAAGGCATCCAGTGCAGATGCCCTCCCTCCATTAAAAGTAGCACAGAACATCCTTGTTATTGCTCATCCAAGTCATATGTTTGTAGTCAGTTTTGCTTTATCTCTGTGTGGGTATTTCTGATTGTACCAAGCAGATCGAACCCTTCACAAGCAAAGTGCCAAGCCCTCGTGCAGCCCGTCCTTTAACTAGATAAATAGCACTTCTGATCCATAATCTCCTCCTGCTGGTTATTCCCTGGCAGGAGTCTATAAAATGAATACCACAATAAGCTCCTGGAGGGTTGGCAGTGTCTCCACCGAGTGGTTCTGTGCCTAGTTCAGCTCCCTGTCACCACGGGCAGCTGGAGTAACACAGAGAGCACTGAATGGGGGGGAGCACTGTCATCCCAAAAGTGCTTCCCAGCAGTGGAGTAACTCCCTGGCACAGTAATTAGCTGTGAGAGACACTAGAAGCTCATGGATATTGCCATGCAGTACCTGGAGGGCAGCAATTACCAAGGAAGGAATGGATTGCCATAAGCAACATATTTTTCTGAGACTAAAAGCATTTCATAAAAGTAGGTGAACAGATGGGATGGGATAAAACGATGGGCCTAGGATGAGCAGTGAATATATCACAGGTATTGCATCTACATGGAACAAAGCAGAGCCTGGCGATATTTTACCCACCTTTGTGAAACAGGCAGTGCTCAGGCATAATAAATACTATTTCATGTTTTAGTTGAGAAATCTATAAATAATATTGACTAAAGTATTAAGGAGGATATTTATAGAATACACCGAGTATTTTTGTGTTGACTAAGACTTGACACTACATTAATTACCAAAAAAAGCATTTAGAAGACAGTGTTACCCCTGACTCATTCTGGTGGCATGATTCAAATGATCAAATGTGGCTGTGGGCTCTTCCAAACACACAGTCATTCCACGCCTTCCCTCTTGACATTATTTAGTAACAGTTGTAGAAAAATTAATTCAAAGGAAACTCTGAAGGTCTTGAATTACTCTTGAGCACACAGACACTCATAACACAGACATTCCAGAGCCCTGCCAATAAATTACATGCCCATTTCCTTGTTACACAGACAATGCAATTTAGTATTCATTAGACCTGCTTTCGTTTTTCATAGAAATAAAAGACTGCCCAAAGGAGAATCAACCTGGACTGTTATAGAAATCCTCATCAATAATGTATCTCCACGCACACCCAACTTCAAGGAAAGAACACCATGTACTTTTGGCTCAACCTAAAACTGGTTTTACATCACAGGAGTGTCAAATCTTTGGTTATAATTACAGGAGCTAATTAGGACATAGTTATTAGAGGAGGTACAGACCTCCTCAGAAAGTGACAGTGCGAAGTCCTCCTTCAGGATTTGCTGTGTGTGTTCAGGAACTTACAGGGTCATTAAACACAGACAGAAAATTAGCACACCCCCACGGAAATCAAGATATTAGCTGAGCTTCAACATGAACAACTAAGAGCTCTGGGAATCAAAAGAATTGAGCTCGCTCTTGCTGGCATTCAGCCAAAGTCAGTGGAGCTGTTCCTATGAAGCCCAAGGCTCCCATCCACTGAGCAGCCACAGCACATGTCCATAGACATTGCAGGGACCATCTTTTAGTGCCTTATCCGTATTCCTGAGCTGTGGCTGGTAAGAGAAAGGTAAATCTCTGTGGAGAACTACCAAAGCATCCTCCCCTAATAATCATTTTAGGGCAGGCACTCTCTTTCCTCCACAGAACCTAGAAAGGATGTCTTGTAGTACCTCTTGTATTTGCAGGAATTTGAAACAAGATCCAGGCCTTTCAGGAAACAAAAGCAGCCACAGGAGAACAGTTTTGATGACCAGACTGTGTTGAAACATGAGAAAATCCCAGTTCTAGATTAACCTTCTGCAGGTGTTACAGACAAAGGATGGAGGATGAAGTTGAAGAACAAAACATCAAAAGCACAGGATCATATTATTATTATATAATACATTAAGACCCCAAAATTGCAGAGAAATGTGTTCAGAGAAGACGCTCCTATCATTCACTCTGTATTATTTGGAATCTAAATATCTCATTTCTTTGATCTCTATCAGAAAAGACACAAAGGACAGGGTTAGAGAACTGAGGGAGTAAAATCTTCAGAAGAAGAAAGAAAACATCTTCCACATTTTCTTGTTGTTTTTCTTTTCTCTGTAGTTCTAAAACTGTAAAAGGTGGCAATGTAAACTGAAGGGAAATGAAACAAACAAGCAAATAAATAAATATATATATATATCTCACCACCAATCCCTAAGTATATATTAGAGAAGAATAATCTTCTGCAACGTCATTTCCTTAGCTAAATATCAAAGCTCTGAATAATAATAATTAAAAGAAAAAATGAAAAATAGCCCTATTCAATAAGCAGTGCAGCCACGAGACTAGATATTGGGGAAGAAAAAAGGTAATATCACTAATTACACATATTCTTGGGCACTTTACCAAAATCTGGAGGTTTTAATTTAAGATGACAATAAAATCTCTACATATAATGATTATGACTTTGCTGTATTCCTTGTGGAAGTTAAATTGTTTCCACTTGCTCTCAGCAGTTACCACCACTTGCACTTAGATTAACATTTTGGTCCACTAATCTAATAGTCATATTTCCCACTTCCTTGCAAAAAATTTGGAGTGCTGGTGTCTCTGGAAAAATGGTCTTTTCCCAAAAAGCTGAATATAGAAGAAATCCTCAGAGCTGCTACTTTTATTGCCCCATTTGTCTCTGATGTCTTTTCTCTCCAGCTGCTGATTTGTGCAAAAGGTCTTTTTCACATCCTCCTCTCACTCATTCCCCAATTTATTGTCGTCCTTAATTTTATTGTCCCTTCTAGCAAATTTTCTCCAGTTTAATAGAGTTTCTTGAGCAATTTTGCATCATGAATTGCACTAGATATTCTGCAGTTACTCATGTGGAAAACCCCATTATTAATCCTGATGTAAATATTGATTTTCATACATTACGAGCTTGCATGTTCTTAGGATTACTGCTCTTTGGTATCACTCAAATTAATGTTTCTACAAAGAGGAACATGCCATCCCTCTTTTCCTCCTCATGTCTTAGCACAGAAAATTCCAACACGCTGTAGTCACAGAGTTTGCTCTAAATTCAGGTTTCAGAGGCAGTAAATCAGCTGTGGGTGAGTCTCAGGTAAAGGTTTTAAAACATGAGGAAAGTTTGTGTGCATTGGGATGACTGGCAAACTCCCTTTGGGAGATTCGCTAACAAGGGAGAAGGAGCTCTCTTTGCAGCACTGGATTGTCTACTGGACGTGAAAATAGAGAAGGAGGAGAGATGCTGGTATTCTTTTCATCTTATATTTGAAAGCTTTGAAAAGGATAAAGTAGCATTAATAACAACTGGGACTCAAATCAAGATGTATCCTTGGCTGTACCTACAGTCCAAAAAAGGAAAAAAAAGAGGAGGCTTCAATATGCTGAGTTTCACGAGCAAAGTACCTTCCATGGAACTTTCTGGGTTGTCCTGTGGCTTCAAAGTTTCTGCACAATACTTCAGGAACCCTGCCTGGCAGCACTCATGGCTTCACCCATGCACAGGCTGTCCAGCTGTCACAAGCAAGTCCTTAAGCCTGCAGGAGGTTACAGGTTCTTGCAGCAGTGCTGCTTTCAGAAGCTGTTTCCTCCTTCCATCTTCAAGGCCAGTCTGGATGAGACTCTCAGCAAACATTAATTGAAGCTGTCCCTTCTTGTTGCAGGGCCTTTGGATTAGATGACCTTTAAAAAAGTTCCTTCCAACCCAAACCATTGCATGATTGTATGATCATCTTAGGAGGGTGCCATGTGGATTCTATCAAAATAGTGCAAAATTCATATAAACTCTGACCTTTCCAAGAACTGTCTTCAGCACAGAAGGTTCACACTTATTTTTCTACTCTTTCCAACACCATTAGGGCTTTGTAGGAGGATTTATTCCAGCATGATCCAGAATCTAGGGCAGACATTAGATGATCCTTCTTTAGGTCACTGGGTCTGCAAGCACAACTGTGCATTTGACTTGAAATGCACACGTGTTTTTGAAGACCATGATCCATCCATCCATCCATCCATGCATCCATCCATCCTTGTGCAGTGAATCCACCTCACACCTCATCTGTGGCTTCGGTGTGTAGCCAGTAAATCTCTTCACTATCTGGGCACGACTTAAATCACAGCAGCAACACAGGAAGACAAACACTTTTCAGAACCACAGAATGGTTTGGGTTGGAAGGGACCTTCAAGACCATCCAGTTCCACTCCACTCCCACGGGCAGGGACACCTTCCATTAGATTAGGTTTCTCTTAATCTCTCTTCCTTTATTCTTTGCTTCCTCCTGTGTGCAACTGCCAGCTATTTTCTGTATTTAACTCATGCTGCGAGTATTTCACTTAAGTGGTACGGAGTTTGTGTTTGCTGGGTGTAACAAGAGTTCCCTACTACAGCAATGCTTGCTGGTCTCAGTGATCTTTTGTAATGCTTTTGTGAAGTTGCAAGTTATTTCTGTAAAACCCTTTTTGCCAAACGTCTTTTTTTTCTCACCAAATTAAAAGAAATCTCTTAGAGAAAAACATGTAGATTTTCTCTGAACGTGAACTCAAGGTATCAAAAGACCAATGGCTTTACAAGGAGTCATGTGGGTGACATCTCTTGAAGTCTAAAATTAAAATGCACACCTGGTAAAGCTGGGCTGGTGTAACACAAGCCCCATCCAATTTTGCCTTGAACACTTCCAGGGATGGGACATCCACAACAGAAGAGCAGGATGTTTTAGTTCAGGGATATTAACTTTCTCTGAAAAATGGGTAAGACCTTGTTGAAGATGATGGGAACCATTATGACCAGTAAGGTCTGGTAGCATCCATGGAGTACAGAGGTTTACAGCAAGACAATTTGTCCCACGTTCTTTGGCCAGAGTGAATTGTCTGGGAAAAGGGCAGGAATATGAGGAAGCACTCCGGAATCAACCTGCATCCATTTGACTGCACATCTTCAGCATCCAAGTGCAGTTCTCTTGAAGAGCTGATTAATTTTAGGAACATAGGCAAGTATGTGAGACACTAATAATGCCTCCCATTTGATGGTGACCAGTCAAAATGCAAACAGAACAATGAAACTTCAAAGGTCCCTGGAATCCTGTTTAGCACTTAATGAGCTGTTGTTTCCATTCATTACACTTTTCCTGTAGAGCTTTTAGCTCTGTTACAAAAGCAGTGCTGACAATCCACCCCCTGAAGCCAATTTCTCTCCCTCCTCCCCTCAACAGTCCTGTTAATAAAGAATAGAGTAGAAGGTCAAATAGCTGTAGGTGTCCAAATAAGTCTCCCTAACCCTTTTAGTCTTACACCATTAAATGGGGTGGCCATTAGTGTTTATGAAAAAAAAAAAAAGGCTCTGCACCCTTTACTGGGAGAAGCTATACTCTTGTTCCAAAAATAAAGATGAAAAAAGCCAAGGCTATTATTTAATGATAAAATTCATTCAGTCTTGCAGTGTAGCCTTTCAACAGTTCTCCAGCAGAGGAAACTCTCTTTATCAGGCACCTGGAATATATTGTCCCTGGAGACTCCGAGATAAGAAAGCACATTCTCAGCTTCACATTCAGCTGTGGTGTGATTTGAAGGGTGATAACATTTCTCCAGCTGGCTGTGAGAATCATTCATTTATTATTCAGCGCTATCTTCAAGCCCCCTTGATCAAGGGTCCTTTTGCTCTCTATCAAGCAACTGTTCTGTTCTATGTTCCTGATTTCTTTACATCTCTGCCTTCAGTACTGTTATCTCTAACTTAGACTGTCCCAGTGTTCCAACACCGAGTCCTTTTTTTTTTTATACCTCTGTAAGAAGAAACAGGATGAAAAACAACTGTGTGATGAGTGTTTAATGTATTTCTGGGAGCTACGTGTTGCTCATTTAAAGTCTGGACTTACCCTTTACTACAGTATTAAAAAGAAAAAAGCAAACCAAGAGTCAAGCTGCCATTTTTCACCACTTGCTGTAAAAACCCTGCACTTCACTCTTTACCCTGCCTTTACATTATAGCAGTTAATGATGTTTCTAATACTAATTGTTCTCATCAGTTTCATCCTCCCAAATCTCACTCGAAGCTGCTTCTATGATTTGAGCAGAATGGCACAGTTTATTACACCTGAGGTGAGAGTGGGATGAATCACGGAATTTTCACTTCAAAAGCTTTTTGTGGCATTTTAAATGTGCTTACAGAGAGAGGACATTTCAAGATAATTCCAACATGTCTTAATAGAAAAATGGACTTGTCCTGACTGCAAATTCCATTCCTGCTAAGAAGAAGATACATTCAGATTTTTCACTTTTGGGATCACCCCCTGACATCTACAAGTGTGTCAAACCCTTCATAACTCTCAAAGAACCACTCAGCTAGAGGAAAGGAGTGGGACAGCTTGTAGGAGCTGCAGGTTGAGGTAATTATACACTTGACTGCTCAGTCTTGGCAGATGATGTTGTGCTGTCCTTGCAAGACTGGCTGAAGTTCATGGTTGTGTGCATTTGGAGGTAGTGAACAAAATACCTACATCAACCTTTCAAACAAAGTGCCTTTTGTACCCTGCAGATCATTCAGGTATTTCTGTGTAGTTTTGCTAAAGTCAATTTCAGAAGGAAGAACATGGAGCAGGATTGATCATTTTCTCATGTTCAAGAGGAATCAGGGCATCACATCACAGCTGAGTTTGGAAGGGATCCATCTGGTCCAACCTGCTCAAGCAGGGTCACCTAAAGCCATTTGCCCAAGATCAGGTCTCAGTTTGTCAGTATCACTAAGGAAGGAAAATCCAAAACATCCTTGGAAAACCTGTGCCAGGGCTTAGGCGCCCTCACAGCAAAAAAATTGTTTACTGATCAGATGGAACCTCCTGCATTTCAGTTTGGGCCCATTGCCAATGGTGATAGACAAACCCATTGCCAAAGTTTAGGGAAGGATTGATTCAAAAGCAGGTCTCAAAACATGACTTTGAATATAGATGAGCTATTCAGCAGGTATCACTTACCACCAGATTTCTTTGTTTTAGCCTGTGGGCTCTGGATAATGCACACAATTTAGTCTTGCAGAAAAACAAAGCAGAAATGAATGCTCTCAGAAATCTGTGTTTGCAACTATTTTCTTTAGCAGAAATTTACTTTAGCACAGAAACTGAGATTTCATTTATCGTGAGCTCTCTAGAAGCAAAAGAACAACTCTTATGTTTTCTGATTCCATATCATTGAAAGCTTATTAGAAGAGTGTTTATTTATAATGACTACTGTATTGTTCAATGTATGCCTGTCCTTACTCATGGCAAATAATCTTCGGGTCAAACAGGGCCTTAAAACACCAACTGTTTAAGAATGTACTGGTAAGAATGATTGAACAACCCCATTTAGAAGATAATGAAGTATTGCTGAATATATATCCTGACATATGGCTATTCTCATTATAAGGTGTGTCCACCACATAATCTGAACATGCCACATGAGGACTTATATTTAAACCAGTTAATGCAGAGCCATTTCACTGGAGCAGCATGGAGAGGATCCTACAGAGTGAGTTTTCCCCCAGTTTGTACCAAACCAAATAATTTCTGTACTTCCAAATCCTTCACTGCACCACACAGTTTTCACACCACCACGTCAGCTCTCTCCTCAACAATCCTGTGCATGTAGTGCCAGTTATTTCCAGAAGCATTCAGGACTTCTCTAAGTCACTGTTTTCCAATGAGAACAATCATTTTGGAGCTACAGTCCATGTTTCACCCTCTGAGAAACCTCTGGTACACTCGGGGACTGCCTTAGAGAACAATGACCCGGTGAAGAATGTGATAGAATGTACAACAGCCAAATGGCAATGGACAAATGTTAATGACATGGATTTCCTGTCCACACTTAAACATAGTTCCACCACAAGATGGTCTATTTCATTAAAAAAAACATACTAGAAGAGTTCTCAACCTCTCTTATTTTTGAAAGACTGAGAAGCATGTGCAAGAATCACATTTCCTGTTTGTTGCTGTCAGTGTGTTGAACTATCCCGTTCCCCTCTGGACTTGATCAGAGGCCACCAGCCAGCATGTCACATTGCACAAACGTTTTTGGTCACAGTTCACAAACCAACCCTTCTGGAGAGATCCCAAATACCCTCAGAGAAATCTACTTGCAGTTTCCTATGATTTTATTTCAAGCATCCTGCCTGTGAATGTGGAAAGTTTAGGAAAAGCTCATGTGGTGACCCAGAGTCATGAGCACTTTGTGGCTGGTAACCAGCCTCAGATCAGGTTGTTTCTACCTTGGCCATTTGTCAGTGGCTCAATTAATTGCAGATTCCACCTCTTGACAGGCAATGGCAGAAAAAAATTGAGTGGGAATATTGAGTTGTTCTGAGATCCCTCTCAGAGAAAGCATTTTATATTGCCGGCTTCTGTGGTGTGATAGTTTACCTACAGAGACAAAATTGGCTCCCTTTGATGTTGTCTGTATTCCCTCTCCTCTCCAAATCCTCGCTTTCCTCCCTCTCTTGGCACAATAAACATACTTTTGGGCATCAGTCATGCCACTACTCAGTAGCTGCAGTCATTGGATAGAGCGAAAAAGCATTTTGCTTCTTGATCACGCTATTATAAGAGGTAAATGGGAATAGAAATTGGAAAAAGTGTTGCTTTGAAAGTTAAATCTCCAAGCACTGGTAAGCAATGAACAGATCAAGGCTTTTTATATTCTTTTAAGGCATGAAATTATGTTAAGTATTAGTTGGAGGAAGCTTCTGGAGTCAGTTCCTGCCTGCTTTGCAGTAATCTTGGGGATTCATATGCCAGCTCACTGACTGTTTTGGTCTCACTCCAGGCAGCCTGCCGGGACATCTATTCCATGTAGAGCTTGGCCTCTAAGCCCTGCAGGTGTGGGAGGGCAGTGGCGATTTCCAGGGCTGAAGAATTTTATAAGGGAGAAGCCAATGAATCAGGAGCTCTGCAGGGTGTTCGTGGCACATCACACAGCAGGAAGGACACTGTAAAAAGTCTTTTATTCACTAGTATGGAATGTACTTATTTCATGTCACCTCAAGTCACCCACTTGGGCATGTGGTAATAGGACAAGGAGGAATTGATTTAAAATGAAAGTAGGTTTAGATTGAATATTAGAAGTAAATTCTTCCCTGTGAGGGTGGTGAGATCCTGGCACAGGTTGCCTAGAAAGGCTGTGGCTGCCCCATCGCTGGAAGTGTCCAAGGTCAGTCTGGACGGGGCTTGGAGCAACCTGGGCTGGTGGAAGGTGTCCCTGCCCATGGCAGGGGTTTGGGAATTAGATGAGCTTTAAGATCCCTCCCAATCCAAACCATTCCCTGATTATATGACAATGGAGATCTGAATTGCTTCCAGGTACCAATGCAATCTCCTCCTTCCATGTAGGCAGATCAAAACAGTCCCAGAAGATCAATAAGTTTCTGAGGATCTCTGCCTTTTTTTGGTGGTTGGAATGAGCTTGAGAGCGAGTAAAGAGCTGTGACTTTCAGAACTAGTCTTGGCTTAAATGATCCTCTGCTTTTTCAGCAGTCTGTAGTTCAAACCCAAAGCTGCCTAATTTCATCTTTCTCAGCCACCAGTCTGCTGTATCTTAAAATGCCTTGCCAAGACTGCCCTGATTTTTCTGGGTTGTAATTTAATTAGGGACCTGTCTGGGAAAGTTGTGAAGGATTGTACCTCAAAGCTGGATGTGATCCAGTTGTTAGATGACAAATGAATAACTCTGCAAGTCCTCTTTGATTCTGTAATTCTCCCGCATTAAACTAAAAACTCTCCATTCCAGCTGCCAATTCCAGGCTCCAAAAGGGATACTAAAAAGGCTGCAACATTTTTACAAAGTCAGAAGGGGGTCTGGAGTGTTGCAGTTCCTGTTTTCAACATGAGAATTGAGAGTGAAAAGCGAACAGCACTTGCAAGAAAACAGATCTTAGTATATAAAATCAAACATAACAAAACCCAGTTTAATTTTCTTGTCTTGCCTGGTCTTGCCCATAAAAGAATTGTACTGAGTTCTACAAGTTCTATTTTTTTTTAATCTTCTAGATACAAAAGAGATAATACATTTCATCTCTCTTACTACATGATCTACTTTTGCAGCATCTTCAAGCATTAATAACACAATACCTCTGTGAAATGCTTATATCCCTACTTTGTTTTTCTTACCAGTCTAATCTCACTGCACATTCACAGGCCCTTTGCTGTTCTCCTAAAGTAAGAAAGTGCCTTGCAAATAAAGATGACATTCTCTCACGCTATCTGCATTCCCAGCTAATTCAACAGTGAGAGGGACATAACAGTGTGACACAGCTCTGATCCATTTGAATTTTGGTGACACACCCTTGAAAATAGAAATTAAACTACATTGCATATGACACGCTTAATTAACCGGAAAAACTCACTTGTCATACAGGAAATCTTCAATAATTAATAGCATCATATTCTTCCTGAAGTTATATAGAATTACTTCAAGTTTCCTCTTTCAGTGTTAAGGTGTTCACTTCAAATTTGAACTCAAGCACTTGGGGTTGTAACCTGGCCCAATGTTCTCATTGACTTTGCCTCCTCAAATTTATTTCTGTTCCCTTAGAACCCTTCTGAGAAGTTTTCTGCAAGTTCATCTCCACTCTTTCTGGGCACAAATTAATTGCTGTTGCAAATAAAAGCTGTTTGGACATCTATACAAAGGTTCTTATTCTTCTGTTTGACTAATCCTGAAGTCATTCATGATATTCTGAACAGTAAAGTTCTCATTTTCAGAAACAAGCAGAGTAAAAATCCCTTTCTCACAGAAACCAAGACTGAATGGAAATATGATCAAGTAGGGTGATTTCATTAGTAGTGGTAAAGTTATACATTTGGAAAAATACATAGGGGAAAGTTATTTAACACATGGAAGTTATTAGAGAGTCACAGAATCATGGAATGGTTTGGGTTGGAAGGGACCTTAAAGAACTCCCCAATAAGAGAGTTTCCCCCTGTAAATTAACTGAATAAAAGGAAACAAAGCAGAAGTGAAGGGATGACCTCATCAAATGGCACAATTTCTCTTTTACCCTTAAAACACAAAACCACAACAAAACAAGCAGCAGTAATTTTCCAATGACTAAGAAGAAACACAGTTTTCACTGCAGTGCCACAGGCAGTAGTAAAATCCCTGCATGCTGAATATTTACTGTTACATACACCTGCTCCTGGACTAAATCACATTATTGGGTGACAACCTCTCCACTCATGTTTATGAGGCTTGAAGAAGTGCAGAGGAGCAGGTTGGAGTAGCAGTTAAGATGGATTATTTTTTTCAGGCTACTTAAAAAAGAATTAATGTCAACCTTAGCTCTCTGTTTAAACACAGGCCTAAAATAAACATTGTGCTTATTTTTATCTCATGACACTCAAATATAGTAACTGTGGCAGATATATTGGAAAGTTTCCATGCTACTTCTAAGTGGTTGAACTCGTTTAAGAGATGCAACTAGGCAGAAAAACTAAAGTCATAGAATTGTAGACTCACAGGATGGTTTGGGGTGGAAGGAATATAAAGACTATCCCATTCCAACCCCCTGCCATGGGCAGGGACACCTTCCACCAGCCCAGGTTGCTCCAAGTCCTATCCAGCCTGGCCTTGGACACTTCCAGGGATGGGGCAGCCACAGTTTCTCTGGGGAACACATACAATGGTGTGAGTGAAACTGAATAGCAAGTGAGAGTATTTTTCCTCTCAAGATACATGAGGTACTGAAGTCACACTAACCTGTCGTTGATAATGAATTTCCACCAGCCCAAGTGTTAGTGTGGTAGATGTGTCATCTGGTTCTATCAAATGAGTACAAGAACCCTTACAGGAGAAGGAAGGCAGTGCGTTTTCAAGGAAAGAGATTTCCAAGCCAGTTGCTTGCAGAGCGGTTCTGTCTCTTGAGGATGATGGCGAGGGAGGAGCCTCAACCGTGAAAAATGACCTTGAAAAAGCTGTTGAAGGAAGCCACGGGAGAAATCACCCCTGGGCATCCAAGAGCTTGTGGTATGGAAGGGATCAATGGCAGGGGACAGTGGAGCACCATGCCAGGGAATGGGTGCTCTATGCCATCCACATAGTGCTCCAATTCCACACAGGTCCCTTTTTCAGCAATTCCTGTTGTTTAGCTCCATGCCTTCATAAATGCCTAGATAACAAAAAAACCTCAGACCTGGGGGGTTTGGACTGTGTGAAAATTGATGCATGTGATTAAGGTGGTTTTCTCCAGTCCCAAACAGTTCAGCTGCTTTCCCTGGCCAAAGAGCTAGAAGGAATATAAGGAAAAGTGTGAAGGATGAGAAGAACAGGGCTGAGCATGAGTTTGAGGATCTGGTGATGAGTTTACAGCTGTATATGTACGTGCCACAGGGTTATCTTCAGTGTTGAAACAGCAGATATTAGAAAGGGGCAGAGTGTTTTGTGAGAGTAAAAACCTGGTTGTTGTTCAAGAAATAAGAAGGAACTTCCTCATACCTTAATATTTGTAGAAGACTGACACAGGAGACAGGAAGACCTCTAGAGAAGGCAAAGGGTATGATGTGATGTGCTGGGCAGCATCCACTCCACATCCTCATCTTGCATTTCCTACACTCCCTTTGAGCCCTGACTCTTGCCCAGCTCCTGGGCTTTCATTGCAAAGGGACCACCTATAAACTGTAACTCACATGGAAAATACACAAATGTGAGCTTGTCCGCTGTTTCTTATCCTGTGCCGTATTTAATTTGTGGCTTTTGGTCTTTCCTTAGGACTTCTCAGCCGGTTACACAGCACTGGGGGGTATTTTTATAGCTGTTTATGAGCCACAATCTGGCTGCAATCTTGTCACCAGCAGCCAAGTCTCTCTAACAGTGCTTTGTTATGAGTTTTCTTTCCACCTCCTTCTCTTGCTACTTAACTTTCTTCCTTGCAAACCCGGAGAATTCATGATTCAATCCACAGATTGCCAGAATTTTTTCTGAGGTCTCTTTAACAGAGATCTTGAAGGCTTTAGTGTTATCTATGCCTTCAGGTATGGAAAATATCTCCACTGAGCTGTACTCCCTGTTCTACAGAAGGAAAACACATATTTACACTGGTATTTGTCCACCTACTCCACACCTTGCAGTTCTCCTTGCAGTTCATATACTGTTGGCTGGGCATGCAGCAGCCTGAAGGCACTTGAATTCCTACAGAAAACCGGTTTATTCACAACTAGTGGTATTGAAGACAAGGCTGAATTAGGATGCCTTCTGTTGTTAAAATGGTGGCTGTGAGCAAGTTTCCCTCTGTGATTAGTTCCTCTTCACTTTTTGCTACTGCTGTAAAATCTGTTTGTCCCATCCCAGAGGATGGGACACATCCTCTCCTGTCAGACTAGTAAAATCAGGCTGACTGAAGACCCAAAATTCTGCCATATCCTTTCTCATCAGAAAACTGCTTAGTTTGTTGGAAGACTCTTTTTATAGTCCCCTCTGGTGCTATTCACCGTTAACACATCTTCCTGTTGTGGTGGTCCAAATTTTGATGGTTGAGCAAGGGTAAGGGAACTCTAAATATTGAAACAATCCTTGGAGCAGCTACCAGTGAGCATTTGATCCCAGAGGGTCAAGAAGAGCTCGGATGCCTTTTAGTAAGCCAGAATTCCTGCACATTCCAGCTGTCAAGGCAGCCACTGGCCTCTTGAACCAGCTCTCAACAGAACATTTTTAATCATTCCCCCGAGCCCTTTTCCACAGCATTAACTTGTCCCAGGAAGGCTCAGTTACACCCCTTGCAAGGGAAATCATTAGCAGGCTTATTAGTTTGTTGTTGTGTGTGTGGGAACAGTTTACAAACTGGTGGTGCTTTTTCTTTGGGAGCCACTGGGAGAGAAAAAAAAAAAAAGAAAAATTAGAACATTAATTTGCAAAATGAGAGGTTTGGATTCCTGAACAGCAGATACTTCATTTTACTGCAGGATATTTTTTGCTAGTTCAGCCAGGTGAATAAACATGCTGCTCACAACACCTCTTAAACATTTACTTGTGTAACGTGAGTGCTGCTGTTTCCTTCCAGGGTAACCTGTCCAAGTCCTGACTCAGCAGCACTCACACACAGGTCATGTATTCACCAGGACAGAGTGGGGAGGCTCATGGAATCATGATTTTCTCAACCTCTGGGATGTTTTCGGCACCCAGCTTCAGGGGCCTGTGCTGTCCCCTGATGCACTCTGCAGGTCAGGATCCTTCCAGAAATGTCCCAGAATTAGGGTGCTTCTACTGAATCTCACCTCATGGTGATGCTGGCCAGATGAGGTGGGTTACTGGGTCAGGGATGTGACAGGTTACATGCTTTGAAGGTGTTACAAAAAGCAGGGAGAGACCAAAGTTTCCCTCTGAAACCACGCGCAGCTAAGGGCTGTTTGACCATTCACTTCTGGTCAATATTTAATTTGATCCAGGAGTAGCCTCAGGGCTACTCTGTCCTAAAATCAGGGAGCCTGTTTGTACAGGATGAGTTGCATGCTCCGATACCGAAGTACTTGCTGGCATGAGGGAGCTGGGGGGGCTGAGCCTGGAGAAAAGGAGGGTCAGGGAGGACCTTCTGGCTCTGCAAGTCCCTGCCAGGAGGGGGGAGCCAGGGAGGGTCGGGCTCTGCTCCCAGGGAACAGGGACAGGAGGGGAGGGAACGGTCTCAGGCTGGGACAGGGGAGGTTTAGTTTGGATATCAGGGAAAATTTCTCTATGGAAAGAGTTGTCCCTCCCTGGCACAGCTGCCCAGGGCAGGGCTGGAGTCCCCATCCCTGGAGGGATTTCAAAGCCGTGTGGATGTGGCATTTGGGGACACGGGTCAGTGGTGGCCTTGGCAGTGCTGGGGAATGGGTTGGATTTGGTGATCTTAAAGGTCTTTTCCAACCTAAACAATCCTGTGATTCTATAATGCTGCGTCTTTCTGAAGGGACTATAAGCCCATGAACTACGATTCATTTTCAAAAAGGATCATTCCCTGTATTTGACTTAGGTTTGCTCACACCACACGTGCTCTTGGCATCCCTTACAGCACTTTATTTCTATGATTTCGTGTAGCAGAAAGGAATAATGAGCCAGTAGGTGCTTGGAAAAATATTTGTTTTCTCACTGAAGTCAGTGAGAAGTATAAATTCTCTGCAGACAGACTCCACCACCACAGCAGTGGCAACGTGATGATATAATATATCTCAGTAGGAGAACGGTCAGGTTGCTTCTGTGAAAACAAATTTACCTACAAGCTCTATTTCAACAGATACTTTGACTTACACAACAGGGGAAAATCCAACTTTTTCCTACTGAAAAATATTACTTTTTTGTTGCCAGTGCTACAGCATCACAAATAGAAAGTTATCCCCATTGTTCCATTCTGAGTGATTTCCTCTTATCCATGCAACTGGTGACTGAATTAATTTGGGGAGTCAATTACACACACAAAAATTATAGTAAGGGTGTTAAGATAACCCCAAAACACTGCTTTAAAACTATTTTTCTCTTTTTTTCTTCCTTCTTTCTAATCCAAAGGGAACATGATCACAGTAGGAGTAAACATCAATGTAAAGAAATCAAAAGAACTGTAAAGCATATTTATTTGTAGAATTTTTTCCTGTTGAGCAGAATGCGTTTATTTAGGTTTTATGAATACTGAATAAAGTGCTTTTCAGTGCATCTCTCAGCCTTAAAAAATGTCTGTGGACAAGTTTTTCACAGCCCACCTCGCCAGTTTTCAAATACTTGATATTCTATATGGAATTTGGTATCATGTGCCTCAATGAACAGAATAAAATGTGAAAGCCATTAGAAAAAAAACTAACACTCTTGGAAAAAAACCCCACAACTTTTATAAAGCAACACCAAAGAGCAGGAAAAACATGATGTTTTTTTGCTTACTGCAATATTAGATATTTTATTCTGGGTTGTTATTTCTGTGTGTCACATGCAAAAGAACTTTTATTAATGGAAATCAAAACCCACTTCAAGGAAAAGGCATTTTCCATCCTATTTCTGACTGTTCCCAACTGAGGAACATGTCAGGCACAATACAGCTTTGCCATTACACAAGCCTTTAAAAGATGCTGACAGGTATTTTGAGGGTTTGGCACACTGCATTAATAAGAAAACAAATCCATGACAGTTTCCCATCGAGGCAGAACAATATAAGAACAGGACAGAATATTTTTAGAATACTTGCATTCCGTAATACGTGTCTTAGGCTGATTTTTTCCCTCTCTTTTTCTTTACTGGGATTTTCAGCAGTGTATTGATCAATTTATAATCAGATTTTTTGGAATTCATTGACATCTTTCTCCTGTGGAATTATGAAGAAGCCTCAAGCCTCTAATAATAGTATTTTTATGTCTGCATTGACAAGGGGTATGAAATTAAAACCAAGAGCCCTTAAGGGCTTGACCCTGGAGGTCACAGGGGAAATCCAGGGCCGTTCAGTGTAGCATCTCCATAGCTCCTGTCAAGCCAAGATATCCTGAAACTGCTGAGGTTATCGTTGAATTCTTGTCAAGAAAATTAAAACAACAGTCAGCACCATGCCTGGAAAATGGATGAAGCTGACAGACAGTAAATAAGCTCATTCCCCACTGAGATAATTGACTGAGCAATTTGGGGTTGAGGGGATTCACTCACAAGCATGAGCTGTTTTCCTGTATATAATGTCATATTACATAGTCAACATAGATGAGTGTATTAGGTCCATCTAAGGCTTCCTCTTCCCTCTTGATGATGTATCTCAAACCAGCCTTTGCATTTTGCCCTTATCTTGATCTTGAAGGGCTTCAGCTTTCCAAAGATAGTTTCAGATATTGCTAACATGCACTTTTTCTCTTATTTGCCTGTGAAGAGTTTGGAGGTGGGAGCAAAAATAGACTGTTTTTTGGCCAATGAATTTATGTTATAATGTTTATAATTTTTTGAAGGACTATAACACACGTCCAGTAATAAATACAATAGCTTTGACACTTTGTTTATTATTAATGATTTTCTGAAAGAAAAACATTGCTAGAAGTTTAATTAAAGGAAATTGTGACTTGAATTCAGAGTCAATATTAATCAGAAAAACATAGAGGAATTATAATGGGGTTGCTGATTTCTCCAAGATGAAAGAGAAGGTGATAACAGATTGCCTTGAATAAGGGTATGGTTAATTCATAGAATCATTCAGCTTGGAAAGGACCCTTAAGTGACTGAGTCCAACCATTCCCCAGCACTGCCAAGGCCACCACTGACCCCTGTCCCACATGGCTTTGAAATCTCTCCAGGGATGGGGACTCCACCACTGCCCTGGGCAGCTGTGCCAGGAATGGACAGACCTACCTTTCCATGAAGGAATTCTCTTTAACATGCACAGCCTGAGGCCGTTCCCTCCCCTCCTGTCCCTGTTCCCTGGGAGCAGAGCCCGACCCCCCCCCGGCTCCCCCCTCC
>JAWWEU010000125.1:72214754-72238038 GCA_035583155.1 Acropternis orthonyx | reverse complement strand
GCCCCCCCAGCTCCCTCAGCCCCTCCTGCTGCTCCAGCCCCTTCCCAGCTCCCTTCCCTTCCCTGCACATGCTCCAGTCCCTCAATGTCTCCATTAGTAGAAAACCCTGTCTTTCTCTCAAGCCTGGCTATCAGTCGCTACAACATGGCAGTGCAGTGGAATAACTGAAGAAGAGAAAATTCCTGAATTTGTGGTGTGTTTTTTATTGGAGAGCATTTATTATTTGGCTTATTTATTTATGACTTATTGAGGCAGCATATGGGTTCTGATTTCACAGTCATTTGGGCTAATACTGAGTGGTTACAGCACTGTGACTGGAAAAAAATCAAAGAATGTTGGTCACCCCTTACCATCAAGGTGATTTTATCAGTCTAATGATGATGAAATAAATGATTTAGCTAATCTAATAAAGTTTCACATGGGAAGGACAAAATTTTTGATCCCAAAGGGGGAATAGTCTAGCTAATTATTATGGGTTTTTTAAAAATCTTTGGATGAAACAAAAGTGTACATGGCCTGTGTATGCTGAAAGCCAAGGAAGTTCTGTACTCCTAAGTTTTGAGTCTGCTTTTCTCCCTATGTTTTTAACCTGAGCACATTCAGCCTTCCACTGCATTACATGCCCTGAACATGATCAGATTTTTTTTTCCTCCAGTATTTTTCCCATTTCCTAAGATTATTCAATGCCTTTCTCATCTCGCTGTGTGACCTGCCAGTGCTCACACCCTGGGGATGATCCTTTAGGGGCATCACATCCCTGGTCTGCACCCTGTTATAAATGGAATAGTGATCCCCAAACTCTAGCAATGCACAAGAGAGCAAAATAAAAGCAGTCAACTCTTCTCTCAAATGTAACACATCATTCTCCTGCTGACAAAGTCATTGTGTGTCAGAAGAACTGGCCTATTTTGCTTAACACCAATATCTCTCCCTACTCACTGCTGGGCTCAATTGCATTAGGAATTCCACATGCTTGAACACGGACCTGAGTTTACTCAGTGTAAATACCTGTCTTCTGAGCAGCAAAGCTCTCAGATGAAGGAGTTAGAACCACCTGTATCTTTTGTACAACCACTTATTTACTTGATCAGATCTGCAGATTCCTGTCACTTGAAAGCTTAGTCCAGTGAGCAATTTCATTATTTAAACTCTGTTGCTGATCAACACAAAAGCATCACCCAAGTCCTTTGGTTTTAATGCACCTTGTTTCTGTGTCTTTACATTGCCTTTTTAATTCTTCTCACATCTCTCATAAAGGAAAGGTTAATTAGCAAGAGAATTTCTACTTTACACTGACTTCTTCTTTGAGTGAGGTTGGAAGAAAGAGCAAATATCCCTCTAAACGAAAAAGATTATTTTTTCCTAATAAAAGTCTGTTCTAATGTTGTTAAGGTACATGTGTGAAAATGTCCTCTGATTCTGAGTGCCCACATATTTGCTGTCCCCACCTTGCATCATGAGTGCTGATGCAGAACTTAACGTGATCTTGAGCCAGTCCTGTTCTTCCCTACAATTATCCCACCCTTTTCTCTGTCCACAATGAACAATATGGGATTGCCTCCATGATCAATCTCCTTACCTTGCAATCCTGTTTGAAGATTCTTCACAAGGAGCTGAATATCTTTATTTCCTAGAGATATCAGGGCTGAAGAAGGTGACTCTAAACTCACCATGCTGCTGACTAGCCTGAAAGGTTGGACTTCTAGATGAAATTGTTCTCTGTCATATTCTCTTTTATGAATTTTACAGTGACTTTATGGGAACTTTTGCTGTTGCAACTGCTTTGTAAAGGCTCTGTGCTCAGCCGATGGGGTTGCTGTGCTGGAACATGTGGCAAAGTCATCATCAATGTCTTCAAAGCCAGCCTCTCATGTTGCTTCAACTAATGCAAAGGGGTCCAGTGAAAGGTGTCCCTGTCCACTGCAGGGAGTTGGAACTCGATGTTCTTTAAGGCCCCTTCCAACCAAAACCATTCAGTAATTCCATGACAACGCATGAGGAAAACACCACCAAATCCAGACCTTTGCCTTTGGTGCATCTCTAGACTGCATGGGATCCTATGGCTGTGTGCACACTGGGGTTCACTATGGACTTCTGCATTTCATAAGTAAGGTTTTGCATGCTCAGAAGACCCTATATCGTCAAGGAAATGGGGCTCTGAAAATGCTTTACCTTTGAACCTGCACCACTGGAAGGTGTTTAGAGCAACCTCAGAGCTGCTCCAGCTTAGGGAAAGCTTTTGGTGAGGTCTCTCCTCATCATGGAGCATTTGAATGTCTTTCTATATTGGAGATGGTACAGGAAGGCACATGAAGTCTTGAAAGGTGCTTCTGAAAGTGCAGGCCAAGGAATGAAGAATTGATGTTTATGTCTAGCAAGTCACGTGGCTGCAAAAATATAAATTAGTAGAAATACCCTCAGATAAGTGTGGTTTTGCAGGACCATGCTGAGACCTGGTCTGAGGTGCTGAACTCCATTCAGTGTACTTTGCATTCAGGAAAGGATGAATTATCTGTCAAGCAGCCAGATGAGTTGGTTTGTTAAGGACAAGGGTCTTTTCATTTGCCTCTATGTATTTACATCCAAGTTGAACCTATTTGAGCAACATAAGATTCTTCTGGCACCAGTAAGACCATGAGAGTATGAGGATACTCACAAGGCAATTAATCTCACCAAACTTAAAAACACGCTCTGCATTAGGTTTGAGGCTGTGAAAGAGAGAGTCAGAAAGTCCTACTTTTACTTTCAAGTACATCACTTATGTCACTGCCAATGAAAAATACCAGGAATGAAGGGACAAAGTTAAGGGTACAATTGGTACAGGAGTAGATAAAATAATTTCTGGGCCAAGTCATTCAGAACAAGTTTAAAAGCTTTTGTGCCAGATGAATGAGTAAGGTTCCAAACAGTTTGTTGAAAGAACAGTTGGGACACACACCTTAACTGTTCTAGCAGGTCAGAAGGGAGCTTTCTTTATTTCTGGACATGGTTCCATGCCATGGTTTCATCACAGAAATGAATGACAGGGCTGAATAGCCTGGAATGTTTTTTTCCAGCTTACTATCAAAGCATTGTGTTTCCTGTAGGTCAGAGAAGGTGACTTTGCAATGCTGACGAGAGCAAGTAACTGCTGTGCAAGACCCTGTAAACATATGCAAAAAACTCCATAAAGAACCCAAAACCCCTTTGGGGATATCAAATAAGCTCCTCAGTCCATGCAAAAAGAATTCATGTAGGGTAGTAATTAGCCTTTTTTGAATTATACTGTAACTGTACTTAATGATCCTTTTGCCACCTAATCAAGGAACTCACGCTGCCACTTTGCAATGTAGCTAAAGCTTCTTATAGCAGCTCATTTGTCTGAAGAGCTTTCCATTTATAAATTTGGTTGGAGGTAAAATTAAATTAATGAAGAAGTTCATCTAATTTTTCCAAAATACAAGAATGTATTCTTGTACTGAATTAGCATTGAATATTTATTCAGCAGTTCAGGCATCACCCATCACAATTTTTTGGAGAATATACTTACCTTTGATGCAGGCAGTTTCACACAGAAATGTCAGCAGAAGAGAAATGGATATATTAACACTCTGCTGAGTAAAACCAACAAATAATCTTTTTTTTAGGAATTCAGAGAAGTTAATCCCATTTCAATATTTGATGAATAAACCTTTAAGAAGGAAAATAACCATTTACATTTCTCATTACCACTGACTCAGAGGTTTAAAAGTTGATGTCATTGAAACAACACGCATTTGTATGATCTCAGGGCCTTTTTAATAAGCAATAAAGACTGGTGACATCCATTGTATGGTACTTGTAATTATAAATTAACACAAAATAAATAGTTTCTTGGAGATGTTGTGCAGTCTCCATCCTTGGAGACTTTCAAGACCACAGTGGATAAAGCCCTGAACAGCCCAAGTTCAGATTTGACCTGGCTTTGAGCAGGAGTTTAGATCTGACACATCCCAGGGTCCCTCTCAACCTTCTCAGACATCAAGGCCAGCCAAGCAATTTTTCCTGAAGAGGGTAAAACTACTGTTTGTGTCCTGATGTTTCCTCAGCTTGAAATAAAAGAAGCCAGAAGCCCTATTCCAAGGGAGTCTGTCCAGAGTGAAGCACATTTATCCTGAAAGGTTAAGTGCCCTATTTATCATTACTGGGAACAAAAAGTTTGGCTTGCCAGCAAGCGGCTGCTCCAGTTCCACTTGCTCAGCTGCATAAACAGCGACAAATAAATACATTTCAAGAACTGAACGTTTAGGCATGTTTCTCCCTATCAGAAGGTCTCACAAATGAGTATTCGTGAAAAGGACCCAAGAGATGAAGTCTAAATCACTTTTGTGCTCAACACTATTAAGTACATTACCCCTGCTGAGAGCTGAGGAATGTATTGCCTCCTTGGATGCAGAACACAGGCACTTTTATAGGAGGACAAGGGATAATAACTACAACAATTTAAGCAAAACCAGAAGAAACAAGTCTGAAAATAGGAAAAGCTGAAAGGTGTTCTGGCTGCTTTGATGGTCAAATATGTACAATTGTATTGATTCTGTGGCTTGTTAATAAACTTGCATGTTTTTTGGTCAATGGGAAAAAAAGTTTGTCAGGTTTTGGTGTTGTTGTTTTCCTTTTTCTTTTGACAAACAGATTGTTAGGAAACCCCGCTAGCTCAGTGATAAAGTCATACATGCAACAAGACTTTTTTTCTCTTTCTTAGAATTAAAGTAAATTGGTGAGGCTAATGAAAAGCTAGTGTTGAATTACAGGCTAATTCTGTTTTTGTGATCCAGGCATACATCACGTTATTCTCTTTTTCTAAAAATGAAACCTTTTAAATGCATCTCATTCAATAGGCTTTCAGGTTCCTTTCTGCTCCAAGAAATGCCATTCCTTCCCTCCCTGAGAGATAACTAAAGCTTTTAAAATGAGGAAAGGTTGCTGGTATTTATGAAACAGGTAGAAAAGGTAAAAAGGAGTCCTGGATGACCTGTTAATGTGTTTGAGCATAGAAAGGAAATTTTCATGTACAATGGGGGTTTATAGGAAAAAAATCGCAATAATAAGCAACATTAAGATTAAGCCCAGGAAATCTTTATTCCACCCACCTCTGCATGTGCATTAAGAAATTGTTTTTGACAGTGTTTACAAGGAACAAATGCATCCTTTAATGAATAGTTATTTAGTCATAGACTGTTTTGTGTACTATCTTAGTAGAGGTGAGTCAAACTAAAAGGTCTTGTAAGGATGGGGGAAGAATGCCTGGTGGAGGCACCCACAGGCTTGGGGAACAGCAGATTGCACCAAACTGGGGACTCCCATGACCGCCAAAGGAGAGGGATTAGACCACTGTCCTTGTGAAACCCACCACAGCCAGTCAACCACAAAAAGCTCTTCCTCCAGTGTGCTGCATAAGATAGCAAGTGTTGTTGCCACCAGAGGTATAGAACTTATGGGGTGCAGGGGCAAAGAGGATTTGGGGCTTGAATTGAACATTTCGGGGGTGTATAAAAGTTGCTATGGGGTGTTTAGAAGAAAGAGTAACCTCATCTCATTAGTCCTGTCACGAGGGAATCTCTGTGTTCTACTGCCCACCTGTGCCTTCCACATTCACATGACAGCAAGTCCACTGAATAGCTGCAGATGAGTCCATAGTTTCAAGAGCATTATGGAGTTACAGAGCATAAAAACACCCTTCAAATAACCCATCAGAAATATCATACAATGGTTGGTATTGAAAGGGACCTTAAAGTCCATCTCATTCTACCCCCTGCCATGGGCAGGGACACCTTCCACCAGCCCAGGGTGCTCCAAGCCCTGTCCCACCTGGCCTTGGGCACTTCCAGGGATCCAGGGGCAGCCACAGCTTCTCTGCCCAACCTATGCCACCCTTCTAGTGTAAAGCCCCAATTTCAAGCCACAAGCTGTCTGGGCATTTTAGTTACATTTAAGACTCTCAGGACTTAAATATGTATTATTGCAATTTCTAATTGTGGACTGTTGAAGAAGTTTTCTGAGTCATCTTGCAGGTATGGATTTCTTAATTTTTTTTTTTTTTTAAACAGGTATTAGAGACATTTCATCACACACCACTTACCTTTTTTGTCCCACAGAAAGAAAATAAAAGTTAAATGTTTATGTTTCAGTATCTAAAACACCAGAAATACACTAGTCTGTATATCTTTCACTGATTTTGCATAGGAAAGGAGAAAAATGGTTAAGTCTCTCCTTCTGACAGTGTCCATCTTTTCTCAGGGAAAGAAAATTCGGAGTATTTAATTCCTGCAATACAAAGCTGAGAACTGAACAGTAGAAATCCCCCCACGTATGTGAGAATAAATTCACAGCTCGCTGCATTTTTGTTGCAATAACACAGAAACTCCATATGCTTCTTAACTTTCAAGTTTGCCTGTTCCCTTAATGAGGGCAATAAACTCATCTATTTCTGAGATGTTCGTACAGGAGCAAATCAAGCATTTCTCAGCCCAGAGTGAAATGAGCATTGGTGTCTTCTCTGCCTGGTAGAAGTTGTACAGGGAATCAAAGAGTATACCAAAAGTGAGATCCATAAAGGCAGATGTGTCACCTTCCTTTGCAAGGGAAGTAAAAGCATTTAATATGTTTGGTTTTGAGCCCCTCATGGCAAGAAAGACACTGAGGGGCTGGAGCATGTCCAGGGAAGGGAATGGAGCTGGGGAAGGGGCTGGAGCAGCAGGAGCAGCTGAGGGAGCTGGTGGGGCTCAGCCTGGAGAAAAGGAGGCTCAGGGGGGACCTTCTGGCTCTGCAAGTCCCTGCCAGGAGGGGGGAGCCGGGGAAGGGGTCGGGCTCTGCTCCCAGGGAACAGGGACAGGATAAGGGGAAATGGTCTTAAGTTGTTCCAGGGGAGGATTAAAATGGATATTAGAAAAAATTTCTTCACAGAAGAGGGCTGTCCATCCCTGGCACAGCTGCCCGAGGCAGTGGTGGAGTCCCCATCTCTGGAGGGATTAAAAAGTCGTGTGGATGTGGCACTTGGGGACATGGGTCAGTGGTGGCCTTGGCAGTGCTGGGGGAATGGTTGGATTTAATGAACACAGAGGGCTTTTCTAATGTAAACAATTCTATGCCTCTGTAAAGTAATGCAAAGCCGCAACTCCACATGCTCTGTTCAGTGCTCAGTCACCCACACAACAAGGATATTCTTCCTCATGTTCAGGTGGAACTTCGTGTGCACCAATTCCTGCTCATTCCCTCCTGCCCTGTTGCTTGGCATCACCAAGCAGAGCCTCATCCATCCTCTGACACCCATCCTTTAGATATTTATAGACACAAATGAGGTCCCCTCTTCAAGGCTGAAACAGACTCAGCTCTCTCAGCCTGTTGTTCTAAGAGAGATTCTCCAGACCCTTGACCATCTTAGTAGCTCTCTGCTGGACCTGCTCCAAGAGCTCAGTGTGTCTCTTGTACTGTGGAGGCAGAGCTGGACCCAGATGTGCCTCCCAGGGCTGAGCAGAGGAGAAGGATCCCCTCCCTGCCCTGCTGGCAGTGCTCTTCCCAATACACCCCAGGATCCCCTTCTTGGACCCCAGGACACCCTGCTGGCTCAGGGAGACCTTGTTGTCCCCCAGGTCCTTTTCCACAGAGCTGCTCTCCAGCAGGTCACCCCCAGCCTGTGCTGGTGCCTGGGGTTGTTCCTCCCCTGGTGCAGGACCTTCATTTGCCCTTGTTGAATTTCAGAAGGTTCTTCCCCTCCCATCTCTCCAAACTGTCAAGGTCCCCCTTGAAGGGCCACACAACGCCCTGAGGTATCAGCCACTCCTCCCAGCTTTGAATGAACATAAATCATAACTGGTGAAGAGAACCCGAGGCCAGAGTGATGCTGGTCTGGTGCGGGCATGGACAGAAATCTGCACAAAGTCCCTGAGAGCCACCAGCAACACTGGCAGCAATTGCTGAGCACAGAACAGACAGTGAAGGCACCCAGACTGCTCAGTTGCAGCAGAGCCCAGGCTGGCTTACAAAATCCCTCTGGATAACAGATTAAGTTAAGCCCTGCTGAACTCTGCCTTGCAAAGGCAAAGCTGACTATTAACCCTCACAGGCCTTACTCAGCTCTAGCACAGTAATTTCCACCAGTACTTCCAGCTGATCACAGAGAAAGTTTAATTGCTGCATGATGTGCACAGTCACTACAGACTCTGCACATCCTGGGTGACAGAGTCACTTCCATAAAGTAAAATTATTTCACCAAAACGTTAGATAAAAGGTGTATATATTTATTCACTGTTAAGGTATTGGCAGAGCAACTGACATCTCAGATTCACAACTAAGAAATTCCACTTGTCATGTATGTGTAGTGTTTGTTTAAAACTGCAAATCAATTGCATTCCTTTTGTAAGCAAAACAAAAAATATATCCTGCTGGAGTCAGGAAAAATGTCCTAAGTGAAGGCTGCACAACCCAACTCTGAAGCTGACGCAACCTCCGTTCCCAGTGTTCCTAAAATTGGCTTGTACCTGGAGAGAGGAAGGTACATCTTATATTTTAGGTCCTTGTTTGTGAATCACAGACCTCCCAAATCTGGTCCTAATGGAGACAGAGTCAGATGGAATCTAATCCTGTCGGTGCAGTCTTGCCTTTCTTCCCCCTTGGCCCCAGCTCTGGTCCAAAAGCTCCCTGGAGAGTTTCTGGCCACAGGAAGGATGGCAATGATCCAGTAAGACCAGCTCTGTCAGAGGAACATCCTGTCAAGCTGCTGATCTCCACTGAATGGAGGTGAACTTGCAGCCACCAGAGGGTGCAAGGAAAAAAAAAATCAGTCAGATCTTCATATTTAGTGTAGAATATCTCAAAATACAGTTGAATGAAGATTTGGGACAAAGGGAAGGATAGGCTATTTCCAAACCTTCTTATTAAAAGAAGCAGTATTTTAAAAAGTGTCTCAATTTTAGTGGCAGAATATTAAAGGCTAGAAAGGTGGAATTCTTTTAAATTAGGTTCTGACCTTAAGACCCTAATTTTGTCTTGACTTATTTCTCAAGAATTTAATTGTAGACTACTAATTGTAGACCATGGAATCTTGGAACAACCCAGCATTAGACCTGAAGTCCCAGCAGTCAAAACTCACACCCAAGATATTATGAGACTTCCAAGGACACAAACAGAATCACATTTCTAGAATTATCTGCCATCCAGAAAAGAGGGGAAAATTGATTAATAGCACATCTGGATTTGAAACTTGCTGAAAGCACTGTGGGGAAAAGAGAGAAACCCTCATGATTTTCCTACCCAGGAGTTAACTGGTCTACCATGATCCTGTTCTACCAGAGAAATAACAGTTCACTTGGAAATAATGGAATACAGCTGGAATTCTGACAGGTAGTTAACTTTTTACTGTGTATAGGAAGGTTTCAGTTAAGTCACAAAATTCAGATACTTCATTACCACTGTGTGAGTTAATCACTGATTTAATTTTCCTTATTAAAAAAAAAGGAATCAGTGATTTCAGGTGTTCCTAGGTTCCTTTTAAACCAGAAAAAAATCAGCTTGCCCCTTAGGACAAAGAGCTACAAATAGTGAATCTGGGAGTTCACCTGGTTTCTACCTTCAGAAAAGCAAGTTTTCATTCAATAGGTCATGCAAGGTTTCTACAACTGCTGGTTTGGGTTTCTCGGTGTTATTGAACTACTTGGCATGTGGCCTCGGATGAAACAACCAGAGCACAAAGCCCTTGACTGTATTTCTCTTCTCTGAGCTGCTTGGCTTGTGCTACATCGCAGCGGCTGCAGTCTGGTGTATGTTCTGTTTGGCATCTCTCCTCCGTGCTTTCCACAAGGAGGAAAGGAGAGAAAGATCTGCAGATGGTGTGACAGCAGACCCCTGATCGTAAAAAGATATTTCTTCTTCAAGGCATTAACATCTCTGGCACTTACAACATGTCACATACCATGACAGGAGCTTTTGCCTCCATCAACCAATTGTCTTGTGGGAAAGCCACTCACTCCTCACCTCTTAGAAGAGAGCTGATGCTCAGCTGGTGTTATGATCACAAGGATCTCTGTCTTCATCACAGAACAACTAGGCACCCAGAAGTTATTTTTGAGCCTTTGGGCATGCTGGTGATCTGTTTGAGGCTGGGCAAAATGAAGCCATTCCCACCACAAGGACACTTTCCCACAGCTCCCATGAGGGTAAAGGGCAAGGTCATGCATCCCATGTGTCACCCATAAAGCCACACCGCAACTATAACAGCAAATAGGGAGCCCTTATTGGTACCAGGGGCACCCCAAAGCTGAACAAAGGTATGGAGAAGGGTTGCAGGGTCTCCAAAATCTGAATTGTTTAGGTTGGAAAAGCCTTCTAAGATAATAGAGTCCAACCATCCCCCCAGCACTGCCAAGGTCACCACTAACCCATGTCCCCAAGTGCCACATCCACACTGCTTTGAAATTCCTCCAGGGATCCATTGCAAGATGGCTGCAAAAATGCATCAATATTAAAGAACTGAGACACCTCATATTGCTTAAAATTGAAATACCCTTTGGACACCCGAGCATCAAATCAGTAAAGAGATAGGTTTTTTCCCTCAAATCTCCAGATAAACTTCATAAGAGAATATTCCAGATCCTGTGTTTTGCTTAGCTCTCCAGGCTCATGTTCCTCCCACACACATCCATATTTGGTCTTATTTAAGAGGCAGGACACTGCCAAGTTCACTGCCTAGAGAGAATAAGCAGGAAACTTGCTTTTCCTTTTCACTAACTCTCATTTATCTCGAGGAAAACAATTTTTTTATGTAATATAAGTTACTTAATCAGTCCTTTACATGTTTTTTGGTATGTTTATCTTTTTCAGTTAGGGTAGCATGTGAAGTACCAAGCTAAATTTTAGGATGATGACTAACTTAATTATTACCACCAGTGTGTTTAGTGCTGTTCAATTGAACCTTAATGGAAAACCAAAAAAGCTACATTTCTCCAAAGTCTATTCAATTTTTTCCCCAGTCTGATGCTTGGGAGAAACTTCCCAGAATGTAGACAGTGCCATGCATATGCAAGTTCATAAGAATTTTAAACTACATCAGGAGTAGAAATTTGACTATAAAGTTCAGTGCCATTTGTATTTCCCAAAAGTAAACCAGAACTTATTAGTCTGAGCAACTTTCCTGTCTCCTGGAGAAGGAGAAAACATCTACGCTGGAGGAAGACTGGAACTTTAAAGTGTTTCTAAAATTCAACTTAGCAAAATCCATCTGTCTAACTTCACTTTGGTGCAACTCAAGCTGAGATGCTCAAGGAAGGGACTCACCTAACAAAGGGGTTGATGGAGAGACCTGCAGCAGGTCAACTGGATGAATAATCAAACTCTGGATTTAACTTGACTTAAAACAACTTGAGGTTCAGTATTTTCACTTATTTGCCTAAGGGAAAGATATTTTACAGATTGTCTTCCACTTTACTAAGAGGAGATGGAAAAAGGTGTAGCAGGTGTTGCCTTCACAGCTTAAAGGCACAATTTCTAGATTAGGATCCAGCAATATTCACAGATAGTCATTTCTCTACTGCAGTAACTTCTATGACCCATAGAAGCTGTACAGGTCAGGAAAAAGCTACAGACTCAAAGGTGAACAGACCTAATTCCTTCATACTTTGTTATTCCTGATCTTTCTATAAAAACCTGGAAGTCCCTAAAGAGCCCTACCTTTCATACCCTGCAGGTAACCAAAGATGTTGGTTACACAGTCAAGCTCTGAGACTCAGAACTGAGAAACTGAACATCCAAGTAGTGCAGCACTGACATAAGGGGTGTTATTTGTGAAAATAAGTCACAAATTACAAGCCATTTATTTCTGCAGAGATTACTGCAAGATGAAACAGAGGTCAGAATAAATTCAAATAACCTATAGGGTGTTTGGCTAGGAAAAGAAATTATTCAGTTGATAAATAAAATAACACTAAAGGTAATGTATTAACAAAGAGCCAGTAGTTATTAAACATCTTAACAAGCTATTTGCATCAAAGTTATCCCCTCATTTCTCCTTTCCTTAATTACTACAAAATAAGAATTTAAGAGCAAACACTTAGTTCTGAAAAAACTTGCAAAGCCAACAATTCTGACCAACTACAAATACTTGAGGTGTTTTTTCAGGAGCATTCTTTCATTTGTACAAAAACATTAAACAAAGCTACTGCTTTTCTGCTTACCCCAGACAGTCCCTTTCACAGAGAGCTGGAAGGTCCTTCCCAAGAAAAAGCAAATAGCTGCAGGTATTTTCTTTATATATATAATTACCTGACTTAATTGTCAATTAGTGGAGCTCATCCCAGTGAGACTTTATTTTATAAACGTGTTCTATTTTATAAACGTGTTCTTCTGTGTTAATAATCAATCTGTAAGATATTTAAGGGTTTTTTTATGTGCTTAGGACAAGCTGTATTGAAACGAAAATAAGAAGGAAAGGAGCAGCTGAAGGTTGGTTTGTTCTTTGTTATTTCAATTAATTTTAATGTCAGCTGTTGCTTAGCACTTCTCATTTAAGATTTTATTTTTCCAGTGGTTGTTTTTCTAATAAGAAAGCCTGTAATTTTAGATAGAGTTTTAAGTAGTACAGCTGGGCTTTCTTGGTACTTCTAAGCTTCTGTTCAAGGGAGAAGGAAAATAATTCATGTGAAATAAAAAAATGAAAACGAAATTTCTTTAGGCTGATAAACTTCTTTTGAGTGTTATGAAGATGAGGCTAAATAATCAGTGCAGGTAGAAGTCAACTCATAATTTGCAGTTTTGAATGGCTTGTAGGGCACAATTCTTGCTGCAAACAAAGCAAGGAGAAGCACAAGTTGCAAAGTGGTTGAAATATCCTAAGTTATAGGCTGACAGTAGGATTTCCAACTCACTGAGACAAAATTTTCTTTAAAATAGTAATTTATTTGTCTGATAGTGAAGAACTACTGCACCTAAGTAAACACCTCTTGTTTATATGGCATTACTTTCTAGCCTGTTAGAAATACTGTCTTAAGTGTTTTATTATTAAGTATCAGCATAATCATATATTTTCTTTTCCGAGTTTAGATCTAAAGTCTAAATCGAATGTTAGTAAAGCAAGTTGCTTTATTACAAATAGGTTTTTTTCTGTGGTCACTTAAGGAAAAGAATTTGTAAGAACTGACTATCCTGTGTTACTGTGAGTTGGTTTTGGACCTGGTATTTGGGTTCTGTGAGACATCAGGTGAGACGATCCTGGTGTAACCTGTTGGCTACAACATCCTGAAATTATTTCAAAGCAGAATTATTTAATCTGATCATAGAATTGAGGAAGGTCACTTGCTTCTGGCTTCTGTTTTGTTGTTTTAGTTCTAGTCTTAGAGCTCTAGGTTCTACTGCCCAGCTACAGAAGAATAGGTGGGGGAGGGGGCGGGGGGAATCTTCTCAAACTTTTCAGACTTTACATATTATGTTTAAGGTATTCCCTACCAGTATATGAATATTCAGTGAAGTTCAAATCATGGTTCCATATCTGCTAGGTGGCTTTTGGTCACATTGTGGCTGAAGAGCATTGAAAAAACCTACATCATTAAAAAAACCCCAGTAGGTTTGCTCATTTCTAGCAATCAGTCCCCTGAAACTACAGGCAAATGAATGCAAGCAATTGCTGCATTGTTGGGAAAAAGTTTTGCTATTTACACTTGTATTTCCCTAATGTATATTTGCATCATATAATTATTATAGTTAGGCATACTGTACATTGCAAAACTGTTTGGTTTTTTTTTTCTCTCACACTCTGTTTCCTTTTGCTTTTTTTTTTTTTTAATTAAACTATTATATTACCTCTGTTTTAAAGGTGCTGATGCGGAAATTCTTATGAAATTTTCAATCCTCCTGTGTTTCCATTAATCATCTCTAATATTTGATGCTCTGCCATAGTGAGTATGTTGTGAAAGTGAAGGGGTGATCTCAGAAAGTAAAATATAGGGGTGGAGGATTGACCAAAGCAAATCCATGGAGTAGGACACAGCAAAGGTTTGCAGCTGGAGCGGCTCAGATCCCACCCCTCAATGCTGTATCTGCCACCAGGTGTTTGGCTACAAACTCATAGCAAAGGATGGAATGAGGGTCTGGGTAATCTTGGGCTATACTTAAAAAAAAAAAAAAAGAAGGAATTAGTCAAGAAATGCTCTTGATACAAATGAGGTCTCTGCAATGCTGGAGATCAGAGTAAAGATCTTGTCTTTATTTGGGTTTCAGGCAGAACTTTTTCCAGGTTTTCTGTTATTGAACCTCTGGGATAAATTTAGCCCAGTGCAGAATGTCCAGCTCCGGTTTTCAGATGTCTGCAGGTTTTTTTTACTAAAAATTCATCAGGATTTTATCACAAGTATCTCTGTCATTTTACTTTTTTTTCCCCCTTCTCAGCCAGAAACACTTTTTTGTATGTTTTACTGCAGGGGCTGAAGTTCAAAGCAAAATATCAAATTATGAGCCTTGCAGAAAAACTGTGCATGGTGACAGTGACGATCTGAGGTCATTTAACTAAAATTGTCCTTCATGAGAGTTGTTTCAGCACATCCATAAATCTTCAGGACCCATATATTTTCTGACATGGCAGTAGATGCTATTTGCACACCATCCAGCTCTTCTAATTTCATAAATGTGTTCTACAAGTTCATTAAGGATAAATTTCCCTAATGCTTCATCTCATATGTATTTGAAGAACTGCAGATTTGCTGTTTCTCAAGGTGAAATGGCAACAGGACTTCTGAAGTGTTCTGTGTTCTGAGGGAGTTCTTATTCTTTCCTAGAGTTTTACCCAAATCCTGCAGTCACAAAGGTTAAAAATCCTGAATCAAAGTAAAAACCACGGCAACCTCAGCAATTTAATTCTTTATTTCCAAATTAAGTTCATTCCCTTAGAAGTTCCGTTTGAGCTTTAGTCCTGCTCCAATCATTTTGTAACCAGATCTTCTACTAAAATTATTCTAAACACTCAAGAGCTGTAATTTTTAAATAGTTTCCCTGTAATGATCATCTTGTTTGTTATTAATTACCCAAATTGAAGTTTCTTGATATTCATCTACAGGCCTTCCAGAGTGTTAAATTCCTTCATTTATTGAGTAATGTTATTAATTATTCCATAATCTTGTAGATGAATGTAATTCCCTGAGTTTAATATAAATCAGTAGAGAGAGCTGTAGGGCTTGATTCCACAGCATCAATGGATAATTACATCACTTATTGCTCTTGCCTAATGCAAGACTTGTTCGAACAAGGATGCCAAGGCTCGACCTGGCACCCCGGGATCTCATTTGGGTGGCAGCCTGGTTGGCTGAATGAAGTTTGCAAAATAAAATAAGTTTATCTGAGGCCAGAAAGAAGTCCATGGTGATCAGAGTGCCCACAGTTCGAATGTCGAGGTGCCAGGAAGCAAATCAGTTTATCGCCATTATATTTGTTATTATGAAGGGACACACTTTAAAATAAACGGCTGCTGGTACTTCTGTGAAATTGAATCATTGAATTTGGTTTTAAGTTTTTAATGACCTAAACTCAACAATATAAATGTGAGACAAGTACAGAAGACAAAGCACTGGGACCCTTTGATGTCTAGCGAGAGAAACAGGCTTGGGAAGGATCTTCATCCCATGAAAGGTGATTTTCTGAAATAAAAAGGAGCCCTCTGGACCTGCATATTTTAATTTGCTTTAATTTTGAATACCTGAAAGAATTTTGTCTGGTGATTTATCCTTTGAATGTGATCAGGGGAAGAATATGAATAGATGAGATTAATATCCTTTTCTTCCCCTATGAGGGTCCCGTAGGAATAAAATGTGTTGCAAAATAAGATATTGCTTCAAGAGGCAGACAGGCTGGTATGGCAGACAAAACTGATGCTGAACTTGATCGGGATTGTTTCACACAGTGGTAATGTCAGGAGGGAAGAGCAAAATCCAAACTCCATTTTAATTTGTCCATTATGCTCCTCTGCTCACAGATAGCCCTCATAAATTGTGTGCAAGGACCACTGTAGTGGCTATAAGTGGTGCTGTATTTCAAGCATCACACAGAGATGCAAAATTAGGCTCAATTCTTTGAAAAAACAGTACTATTCAAATGTAAAACAGAGTGATGATTGCTGTAACTATCATTAGTATAGCTTACCAATATTTAATCTTTATTTTCATATATCCTCAATGCCACACTTCAGCAGTGAGACCCATAGCTGGTCTACATATTTCAAGAAACAACCTTTCCATTAATGACATTTATATGGAAATTTCTTTTTGAGATTGTACAGATAGCAAAATGAAGAATAAGCAGCTATTCCTTTAACTTCTCAAAATTTAATGTCATTTCATCATAACTCCTTGTATTCATCTCTTCTGTAAACAATTGTACAATCTCTCAATCTCTTTTTATGAAATTTTTACTTCAGAACTCTGATCATTTTCATGACCAATTTCTGAACCCCTTCTGATTCTGTAATATACTTCAGGATTATATACTTCTTTTGTATTTTTCATGAGAAGTAGAATAACAGCTTCTTTAGTTGTTCTAATCTGCCTTCCAGCCTCAGACTATTTTCAGTCTCCACTACCTGCTCCTGACGTTTTATTCCTGTTTTGTCCTGCACATCCTCTCCTGTATTTCTGAGTAGGAGATAGGATTTGCGTCACCCATTGCTGATATCTGGAGTTTGACATCTCCATCTAGTCAGAGCAGGTTGTATAGATTTGTCTTCTGGAATAGTCTGAGGCTTTTACCTTAAGATGAAAAATATTTAGTGCCTGTATTATCATGAAAGAGGAATGAAGAATAGGAGTTGTTGGTGTTTAACTAGTGACAGGCAGGAGAAAACCACTGGATATATTCAATAAAACCTGATTTAATGATCACATTCTGGAAGTTTTTTATATTCAGTTACAAGTGTTGCCCCTCCAGAGCTGTCCCATAAGGGACCCTCTGTTCTCTTTCCTGCTCCAAGACATGATCACCTCTATTTGTATCACTTTCTAGCAGATGGCTTTTAAGCTGTATTTCATTAAAATCTTCCAATCATAAACACATAACTTGTCCCTTTTAGCTGCCTAAATATGTTCCCTTTGAGCTTTTCACCTGTTGTCTCACCAAATCTTCCATTCTCCTTTCTTTTTGGCATCCCCTCTTGCAGTGTCCTCAATAGCTACAGATTGTGCCTTGACAGCAATCTTTCAAAACTTAAATATTGCACTGCTTCTTGTGTCCTCACCACATTAACACATTCCAGAAAGAAATGAGCCTTGACATTGTATTCATAAAATACTCTCTTCTAGTTTGTTTGTCTTCCAGGTATTTAGAAACCATTTTGTGATGTTATTTCTAGCATGTTACTGGGGATGGAAGTTTAAAAAAGCTCAGTTTATGATTCTATTGCTTTCTTTTCCCTGTTTTTGAGTACCTGAAGGGACCCTACAGGAAAGATGGAGGGAGACTCTTTACAAGAGCATGTACTGACAGAACAAGGGGAATGTTTTAAACTGACAGAGAGTATGCTTAGATCGAATATTAGAAAGGAATTGTTCCCTGTGAGGTTGGGCAGGCCCTGGTACAGGTTGGGCAGAGTAGCTCTGGCTGCTCCTGGATCCCTTCAAGTATCCAAGGCCAGGTTGGATGGGGCTTGGATCAACCTGGGCTGGTGGAAGGTGTCCCTGCCCATGGCAGGGGGGTGGAATGGGATAATCTTTAAGGCCTCTTTCAACCCAAACCATTCTGTGATTATGTGCATGGGGTTTTTATTACATGAGGTGGATTCTACATTGTTGAAAGTGCAAACCCTAATTTATGACCACGGTGAGGAACATGTACATTTCAAGTTTAGATAATGAAGGAAAAATGGTAAAACAGCACAGGGCATCCATCCTGACAATATTACAAGTTCAATGTGAATTATACAGTTCAGAGTGAATTTGTGTAACTGGAAGATAAATAATGGAATTCTGGAGGTGGAGGTGTCTTTGCTCACTGCTGTCAGCTTCGCTGTAACACCAACGCTTGGTGACATCATGTTTTTCCTTTGTTGAGCTCAGTGGTCAAACACAGAGTGGGATGGATAATTACTGTTATTTTCATGGTGAGAAAACTGGCCAAGAGGAAGGTAACTCACCCAGTATCATGTCATTTGTCTCTCTTACAAACAATTAGATTTTATTACTGAAACCACCATTTTTTTTCTACCTTGTAGAAATCAACTAATCTTTGTACTCTTGGGTTTTGTCCCTTTTCTTTGAGGACTGGATTAGTTAAATGATGACTCATGGGTTTTTTTTGCCTTTGCAAGCAGGGACTTGAAAATTATTCCTATGGTTTTGCAAATCCCACATGGCTTGAATCAAATAAGCTTGGCAAACACCAGATCTCTGGACTGCTTTGCTCCACTGTGATGTGCCCCAGCCATGGTGTGGGTGGAAACTCAGTCAAACAGAACCCTCTGCCTCCAGTGTCTTGTTAATCTCGGTATTTGTGCTAATGGCTTAATGAGAATTACACTGTATGCACAATGACAATAGTATATGTATAACAGATTTCACCACAAGATTCGATCATTAACTCTGTTTCCCTCAAGCTTTGGAAGGTTACAATCAAATTTGGGGAGAATGCAGCTATTTCCAATGCCACTTTTGAAAACCCCAATGCTTTCTTCCCTCAGGAGAGATTCCATTGAGAAGATATTTCTGTCTCTCTGGGGGAAAAATAATTTAGTAGTCTTGTACCAGGCTGGAGCATCCCCAAACCTGTCCTTCATCTAATATGAAAGGTGTCCTTGTCTTCACAGGGGTTCAACAGAAAAAGTTCAGGTTTGGGGGCTTTTTTTTTAAAGAAAACCCTGTTGTTTCTGGGCAAATATTTGTTATAGTACTTTCTGTAAAGCAATGATTTAGTTTTCTTTATCTTTACAGATGAATTTATTAGTTGCTCTGACATACGTGGGACAAGACCAGAGAGGATTCTCTACAGGATTTAAAATAGGGCTGAATATATTGATGTCCTGGAGGGAATTAGCTGGAAATTTGGTCATTCAGCTATGGTAATATGGAAAGCAACTGTAAAAACCCCAGGACCCAAATTCTTTCAGATCCTCCTGTAGGAAAAAGTGCTCCAACTCTGTCTCTTTCTTAGAGAAGATTGTTCCTGAATTCTCAGAAGGATTAAATCCAATTCTGCTCACTGGCATCAAATGAAAAAAGAAGCAAGTCAGCTCATGTGTGCAAGGAAGGGAGTAAGAAAGTCACTACAATTACAGTATCAGGAAATAATTTTGAAGAGAAAGAGGAACCCCTTCACTAAGGTTACTAAAGTATTTAGATATGTGTCTATATATAACAGGTTGTAAAATCCATTTGCCTTTAAAATAGGCATTCACTGATCATTCCTAAACACATTATCCTGAAATTATTCTGCCTCCTCTAAAGTACTTTTATTTGTTACAGTGTGGTGGTACAGCACTTAAACATAATGAGAACTTGATTGAAGACTCCAGGTACTATTGTAAATAAATGTAAAGGCTGCCAGCAATGGCTGATCCTAAAGAATAAGCTTCCCATTGAAAGAAGGCTAATTTGATTCAAGGTCGTGAGGAATGGTTGCATCCTGTAGAGATTAACTTTTCTTCTGAAAAGGCCTTTTAGGGTTGGAATAATGGCTCTTACCTCATTGGTCATGTACCTGTTCAGGTTCTTCAAGCTGTGTTCTCCTGTTCACTGCAATTTTAAAAAAATTAAAAATCTAAGACAAAAGTGTGTCAGTCAAAATTTCCAAGCAGGTTACCTTGGGATTTCAGCATGGGGCAGTTGTAGGAGACAAAGCACTTTAGAGCAGTGTTCTGAATCAGTAAATGTTTAAGTAACACAGAGGAAAAGAGAAAAGAAGTGGAAATTTTTATCATCCAGCAAATTATGTGAGTTTTTCTGTTTCTTAATTGGTACTGGAAAACAAGATGGACCAGTTCTGCTGGTGTCAGTCTGAACTTGGTGGGAGAGAGTGATTTTATATCAGGGGGTTTGGCCCAGCTGATTCTTTGTATATCAGTGAAAAAGCATGTCCCAGAAGGACTCTTCTAACAGGAAAGTGTTTACAGCAGTGACTAGCTGTCAGATTAATTATCTGTCTGATTACACTGACTCCAGCATCAGAATAGATGAAACTTCACAGGGAAGCAGTGCACAGCCTTTCCCAAGTGGATCTGGGAACAAAAGATGGATACAGAAAACCATTTTATTGAGGCAATTTTTAGAATTTATTTTGTGACTCGAGAAAGAACTAATTGCTGATGAATTTGTATCCAGTGCTGTCATCTGCATCCTCAGGACATCCACAACACAAGAGGCTGTTCTGACAGCTGTTCTGACTGTGCTCTGCTTCTTAATCAGGCAGTTTTGCCCAAGAGTTATAACAGCATTTAACACATGCCCTCCTTTGCAAACACTAATTAATCAAAACTCTTCTGAAACAACAAACATTGGAAAGTCTACCACGCAATGGCAGAAGGTGAAGAGATGAACAGAAACAGAAGAAATGAGTAAGAGCCAAACTCTGAAAGACTCCCTGGTGTTGTGCCCCTGACCTGTCCAAATCTCAGCCCAGATGTGCCCACCTTCTGCCTCGTGTCCTCAGTGTGAAGGGTTTTGTAAGGATGTGTGGGGATTACCTTGCTCTTTGGGGTGTGGTGTGTGTGTGATGTGGATTATCCAGAACTGAACTCTTTAAGAATAACACTGTTAGCTTGACTTTATCCTAGTATCACACAGATAATTTCCTGATAAAGTAAGGATCTATGGCAGACCGCAGATTTTGTCAACTCAGAGCTGTTGGGACACACCTTGTTTGCCCATGGAGTTGTTAATGAGCTTTAATTTGCTATCTTGGTATATTATGCAGTGACTTTTGATAGTAATGCCTACATTACACATATTCCTATAAATAAACTCTAGTATTGGTAGACAAGATCTTTAAATATTGTAAAGTAGTTTGGTTTTTTACATGGAAACATTTTTTTTTTTCCTGTGTAAGGCTGGTTCTGTTTGGACATTGAGTGGTAATAATCTCCAATTCCAGATTTAGGAGATCTGATGTAAGCTGATTTTATTGTTTCCATGAATAAAATATGATAAGTGTACTACCACTATCAGAGGGAACTTTTTGGTTTCAAAAGAAACATTGTCCAGAGAAGGTGTGGCTGCCCCTTTCCTGGAAGTGTCCAAGGCCAGGTTGGATGGGGCTTGGAGCAATCTGGGCTGGTGAAAGGTGTCCCTGCCCATGGCAGGGGTTGGAACTGGGTGTTCTTGAAGATCCCTTCCAACCCAAACCATTCTGTGATTTTATTTAGTGGAAGAGCTGAGACTGTGCTAACAGAGAGCAGAGGAAGAGGAGATCACTTGGACTGCAGTTTGGGAGAAGGCTTGAAAGGGAGTTTTGAGGGGAAGTCAGTTTTGTTAAACTTCTTTGCTGCAGATTAAATGCCTAAAATATACCAAGGGAAGGAAAGAAGAGTTTGAGATCAGCCTGTAGCATGTGATGTCTGAAGATAGCCCTTACCTTGTTGCAAGAGTAAGTCATGTTAAGATCACTGGGTAGGTATTTAGAAGGGATGTGACTTTCATCTCTGATTCAGTCAAATTTATGGATGGTATTTTAGCTCTTCTAAGTCTTCATGACCTTTTCTCAGTGATGCCTTCATACCTTTTTTTCCCTTGCAGTTTGTACAGTGGGCATTTTCAAAGCCACCACTGTATTTCCCCTTTCCCAGATAAATACTGTACCTCTGTCATGAAGTGGGCAAAATTACTCAAATGTGTGTGTGTGTGTGTACACAACTTTTATCTGAATGCTCAAAATAATGCTATGGCCAATTTCTCTTCATACTTCCTAAAATGACCATAGTCCTAAACTTCTCACTGGGGTCACAGTCACACTTCAGCCATTTAGGGTTTTGTGACTTTGGTAGGACAGACCCCACATCCCACAAAGTTCTTCCTTTCTCCACATACAGATCCTTGAAAATAAAAATGAAAAGTAGTCCCAGGAACAAAAATTCCTTCTCCCTTCTCTTTCCAGTTTCAGAGAGGATTAGTTCTGATGAACACTCATTATCATTTCCCTGCTTCTAGAAGCTCATCATCTTTCATGAATTTCCAGGTAGTGCTCAGAACACTCAACAGATGAACAGGGGAGGAGGGAGTTGTTCTTCACATATTGAAAAAGGTTTTTAAAATAAGGGGTTTCAGTGTTGATCTCAATTTTTTTCATTGTTTCATATTTGACTGTGACTGATTTTCATTATCTTCCTCCTCTCCCTTAGCTCTGTGCTGCTGTCCAAAGGGTTGGAGCTACACATAGATCTCTTTGGATTTGGGAGAATATTGATTATTTTACTAGTTCTCTTCATTTAATATATTCATGTTGGTTTTTCTGCTTTAAGATCTCCCCTAAAAGCACCCAGTCATTTCTTACTGCTGACCCTTTCAATTTTCCTCAGTCAACCTTTTTACATCCCTTCTTTAACTTAACTGTCCTTGCATTTGCCTGCTCCTTCCTAAAGCATTAGTTACTAATGACCTTTTGATCCACATCTTTCTTTTCTTTTCCCCTGTTCCAGTAATATTTCACAGTTAAATATGCTATGGAAGCTGATGTGGCAGCAAAGAAATGAGTCATCTCTTAGAACAGGGAATTTTTTTTCAAGTATATAGCAGGAATTTCCTTGAATTAAAAGAAAAGGTCAGAATTCAGTGAACAATAGGCAATGACAATAGAGTGAATAATCAATCTTGGTGCACAGCAAAAGTGTGTGTGACTGGGATTTAAAGAAGGGGAAGAAGTTGGGAGAGATATCATTTTTTTTGACAAATAATGCTGTAGACATAAGTGACTAAGAACTAACACCCTGAGCATGCTGTTTCCTGTGTGTATTGTTCTTTTGTTCGCACACACACATTCTATCCTGGCTTTCAAAAGCCTTTTAGTCTCAGTAACTTCATCCTTTAATCTAATCTTTGTTGTTCTGGTCTTTTCATGTCAGGGCCTTTGCCCTACAGTTGTTTTTCAGCTGAGAGTCTTTGACTTTTGTAAATAATGGCAGAAATAAATATTCCAAGTAAATGATATGTACAACACATGTGCATATGCTTTTGAGAAGGAACCTGACTGGAGATTACCAGAAACATTAGATGGATGCAAAAATGTCCATACCAAAACCAGGGAAGCCATTTCTGTTCTCTGTTCCAGAAAAAAAAAAAAAAAAAAAAAAAAAAACAAAACCAAATAAGAAAAAAAACAA
>JAWWEU010000125.1:72161657-72214654 GCA_035583155.1 Acropternis orthonyx | reverse complement strand
CCCACCCTGTGCCCCAGAGGATCATCCAAAGGCTCCTGGAGCTCTGGCAGCCTCGGGGCCGTGCCCACTGCCCTGGGAACCCTGCTCAGTGCCCACCACCCTCTGGGGGAAGAACCTTTTCCTAATAATGTGACAAAGAGGGTTCACTCAGTATTTTAACTATAGGCATTTAGTACACGTGGGGAAGAGCTGAGAGCAGGGAAGAGTTGGGAGTGTGAAAATGGGTAACAGATCCTGCAGCCTAGAGCTGCTCAGAGCCCCAAGGCTGACCTAGCTCAGCTTCCATCCTCCACCAAAGGCTTGCTCTTGATAGTTCCCCATTTATTAAAGTGGCAGTTCTTTGGATGAAATCCTGGTGCCACCACTGCAGCACAAAACCAAATGATGGAAGCTCATGAAGCTTTTCATTCTCACCCTGACAGGAGATTTGACACACTGGGGACAGGCAAGTTAACCAGGGATTGCAGTGTCAGGCAATGTACAGGTTTGTTTGCACACACAGGGAATTAGCAGGAAGAGATTATTGAGGGCTATCAAGAAAAAGTCTTAATTTGCTTTGGCACAAGTGCAAATGGATAAAAACACACAGTTCTGCCCAGCCTAGAAAAAACTCTGGAGCTGGAGAAGCAGGTGCCAATAGAGGGAAATCTGTGTGCAGTGGTTAAAGAGGAGATGAAGATTTCCTTCTTAGGCTTTGTGAATCTCTGTTTAAAAGGTAGCCAGGAAATGTACAAAGCTTAATCCCAAAGCATCCTTTTGAAAGGGGATTGGTGTAAGAGTCTTGAAAATAATAAGAAGATGCACACTGATGCCGAGAATTTTGTGCCCCCAAAAAGGCGCAGTGAAACTGCACAAAGACAATTTGGGTCTTTATAGAGCGAGGTATTTATTGAAGCAACATTGGGGCAATCCCAGATCATGCTGGAAAAAAGATTCCCAACTAATCGGTGAAAAGCTTGGTTATTTATACAATTTCTGAGTGAGATTACATCATCTTTACATGCATATTCCTATTATTACATCATTTAATTATAATATTCATAACAGCAGGGTTAGGGAGGAGTTAAAGGCGGAGTCTTTAATTTGGGGACTTTTTCAGGGGTACTTCCTGTTACTTCATCCTTGAGGGATCGTTTTTTACTCTTCTTCCTCAGGTAAACTTTTGAACTCTTTGTATTTTTGCTGACTCCACTGTGATTCTGGCAGGGGTTCCTGGGCTCTTGGCACCTTCCTTTCTCTTTATCCTGTTGTGTTCTGACCAGATACCCATTTATGTAGATGTGTGCATTCTTAAGCATTCTCTAGCTTTGTGTGTTGTCTACTTTTCGTTCCTTTGTGTCAGCTACTATCCTTGAGCAGAGTATTACCTTCTGTTGTTTTGAATTTTATGCTCTTGCTCAGTATACGCATCCTGAGTTAACTCCTCAGGCCTAGCTCTGCTTCAACACTTGAGTTTCTGGAAAAGCAATACAGTAAAAATCCATAGTTTGTCTGCTTTGGGTTAAATGCTCAAGCAGACATCTGGCATTGACTCACCCATAGATACCAAAATTACTGAAACTGGCAGTATTTTATAAAATACACCCTGGATATTACTGTCAAGTGAAACTGGGAGCATTGGAACAGGCTGCCCAGGGCAGGGGTAGAGTCACCACCTCTGGAGGGATTTAAAAACCATGTGGATGTGGCACTTGGGGACGTGGGTCAGTGGTGGCCTTGGCAGTGCTGAGGGAACAGTTGGACTCACGGGTCTCAGAGGGTTTCTCCAACCTCAGTGATTCTGTGACTGTGATTTTAGACAGTGACTTTGCTGCACTGGGAAACCAGGGGTGCACTTGGTAAAATAAACCCATGTAAGGACTTCCCCTGTGCTTTCACTTCTGTATTCATGTGGCAAGGTCTGAGTGCTACAAATAAAGAAAGGCTCCACTGTGCAGTATCAACCACTTAGGAAAATTATGCCCCTTTGCCAAAAGAACTCTGTGGGTCATTTTTGGCAAGGCAATTGCATACATTTAGATTGTGGCTGTACTTTTCACTGTACCTTAATGCCTTCACAAGAAGGTAATATCAGGCCTCTTTTGGATGGCCTTTCCAGTAATATTCACATCTCTGCAAGTGATGTCTCTCCTGGGAGCCCTTTGATGGACACAGAGTGCACTTAGGAATAGAAAAGTATAGACACAATGCCTAACTTGTCCATTCTCCCAAGTTCAGGTGAGAAACCTTGGTCTTTGATCATGTCTGGCTTCTCGAGTTTCAATGAGATTAGGATTTGATTCTCTTGAGCTGATAGAAATGGTCAAGCGGAGCTTTCAGGGCTGGGGATAAGAGCACTTGCATGTTGCAGTGACAATCTCAGCGTGTCTGCATTCAGTCTTTGTTACTAATATAGACTTCCAAGTTCTTCAGCAGAGGCACCTGAACTCTGAAAATGGGCAAAACTTGCAACTCTCTGTTAATCAGAAAAATCATAAAATGATGCTCAACCTTTAGGCAGAAAGACTCAACATCCTTCTGGAATTGGGAGGAATCTAAAGTCAGTATAAGGACAATAATACCAATCCTCTTGTTAGGCTTTGAGAGCTACATAACACTGTAGGACAGAATTATCTCCTGAGAGAGTTCTTCAATGGTAAAGAAGAAATGGCCTCTCTTTATGGAAAGACTTTCTCCTGTAATAGACTTAAAAGAATTTTTCTTTTATAAGATAAGAACTGTACAAGAACTTGCAGCATCCCAGTGAACAAACAAACGCAGAGAAGAGTGGTAACCCCTGAGGAAGAGGAGCTGACACAACCATTTCAAATAGGTGGCCAGGTGGTTATTAGCAGCATCCCACAGAATATCCCCACAGACCCAGCTTGGCAAGGAGAAACACCCCTGTGTGTAATAGACTTCTTTGAATGTGAGATGATGAAAACCAAAAAAAAAAAAAGAAGGAAAGATAAAAGGAAGAAGACCCCTCTTTGTTCCTCATGTCATTCAAGAGCTTGTGTTTGCTTTGGTTGCCAGGCACTTGCCAGAGGTTCTCTGAGGGCCTGTCAGTCCTGTGCCTGTCAGGCAGTGAGAGTTCCTAATATTCCGTTAAGGATCCAGCCAAAGGGTTAGAGAACCTGGAATGTCTCTTTCTCCTAAAGCAATAAAATGAATGAAATGAATACAGAGCTTCTTAAATGCACTTCTAAATTAATGAAGTGAACCTTTTAAATCAGGTCTGGCCCAAACACAAACTAATTTGGCATATAGATAATCTGCAGCAAACTCTTACTAGGACAGAAAATACCTTTCCATCTCCAGTGCTTTTAAAACACCTTCGGAGCCAATCCTGGAAGGGAAACTTGCAACCAGAAGGTTTCACTAATAAATCAAAATAATAAAATTCAAAGGGAAAATATTTGAATACCTAATTTGAGGAAAAATGACAAGGTTAAATGCCTTGCTGGCATTTAGATACTGTGTTGAGTGCACTTGAAATGCAGATGCATTGCTGGGGTGTTGGGAAGGCAGCAATCCTAGGACATAATTTATAACCTGTCATAGTAGAAATTATTTAAGGAAAAATGGAACATGTCTAGAAGTCTCAGGAATATATAGGGGGGAGAAAATCAAGGGCTAATTAAAATAACTGAACATGTTTTGTGGTGAGAGGGATTTGAAAGTAAAAATTGAGGTTTCATTTAAGCACAAATGAAGAATTCCTGAAAACAACTTTTGTGGCTTGTAAAACATGAAGGACTTGCAAACACAGAGATAGTAAGTCCAGGAAATGTGCCATTCCCTGAGAAGAAAAAAAAAAGGTGTTAAGGTGTGTACAGAAAGAAATATGGTGACACGGGAGCAACAGAAATATGAGTGTTCTTCAGAACAACACTGATGAAATACACAAACAAAAGTGGGAAAAAGAACGTATCAAAATTTCAGGACAAAAGGGAAAAAATCCCCCCCTGGATCTGCTGGATGGCCTCTTGCTAATACTGCCAAGGATGCATCTGGGCATTTATGGCCACAAGGTCACGCTTAGAGGACTTGCATTCAAATTCTTGCCCACCTGGATCTTCAGGTGTTCCTTTGGAGAAAGGATCCTGGTGTATAATAGGGATATTTTAAAGTGTAACCATGAAAAAGACTGTGCAACTGCAGAGCCCAAACTGCACAAAAAAATGGGTTGAACCTCCAGAGCTCTCAAAAACTTTTGAAGAAATGTGGCTATGCCATTAACTCTTTCTGTGGGACAGAAGAATAATGGCAAAATGCATCCTAATTATTGCATTCATTCAGTTTGATCTGTATAAATAAATTTGCTGCGGCTTTTCATCTCCTTCTCCTGAGTCCCCAGCAAAATGTGACAACACAACCGCTGTCTGGCGAAAGGAACTCGTATTTCTTCATAACAGACTCCTCTGTGTATCTTGAATTTTAAAATCAGAGAAAATGTTCCTGTTATTGGAAAAGAAACTCCAAGCAATTCAGAACTCAAGGTCATTATGATTGGCAGGCTGCTGGAGAGTCACTGACACTAAAGGATTTGACAGCCTTTCAAACACACACATCCAATGATAGTTTTCTTTCTAAATTGGAAATTTCTTGGTGGGAATCCAACAGGAGATATTGCATTTCAAAGTTTAGAAGCTTCTCACTTCTCATCAGCCCATCTTTTGACACCGTGATTTTGGTGCAGCATCTCCTTTTTGCTCCAGCTGAATCTTAATCAGATGTCTCCACTCCCACTCCGCATCATCCACCTCCAGCTGTTGTGGTTGTGCTTGTCTGACCCCTCCATGAGGTAACAGAGTGGGAACAGTCTACATGAGCCATGTTCAATTTCAGAAGGTTTTATTTGCTAACCAGCAGCACAGTTCTCTTTCAGGAAAAAAAAAAAAAAGTCAAAATATTAAAGTAAAATAAGGACTTGCAAAGGCACTGCTAAAATTATGGTGATTTTCTGCTTAGTGCTGGTGAGAGTGAATGTGGGAAGTTCCCTCCAGAGCCTTCAGGGGCAGCAGCTTCTCCTGAACCACAAAATACTGCAATTGCTCCCCTGGCCAGAAAAGTGAAGGGGTCAGGAACAGTCCCAGCAGAGCTCTACAGCAGCAAATTCAATATGGGAAATTATCAACATTTATATGCAGTTTTGAGTCACAAAGAGAGAGCAGATTGTTGTGGGGGATTTTCCTGTGTCATCCCAAACATGATTTAGCTCATGTCTGGATCATGTTTTGTTTCTCTACTGGACAACATCTTCAGAGATTTTGCCAGTGGGAGTCTGCAGAGCTATGAACTAAAAATGTTGGCTCTGCTCTAAGCACGGTGATTTTAGGATTTTGACATGCCTTAGTTCCTGCTGTTTCAGTCAAGCAGTGAAATCTGTCTGTGCAGAATATGGGTATGTGAGCAAAGGTTTCATTACAGAAGAATCTTCCCAATAAAACCTCCACTGAATGCTTGGCTTGCATTCCTGTCACTTCTCCTTTCTTAAATTTAGGATTTGTTATGCCAATAAAAAGCAATACCAAACAGGATAAGATAAAGCATTTGCAGATATCTTTTATGATTATTGAAGCACCAATGAGTTGGGTGTTGATTACACAATTTAAATGATCATATATTGGGTGTGCTAAGAAAGCTTAAGGAAAAAAAGTAAGCATGGGCTCATGTTGAGCATGCAGCAAGAAAGGACAATGTTTCAGGAACCACAACTGCTGAGTGAATGGTTAGACTCACATTAAATATTTCACTTCCTCTCAAGGAGATCAATCTCAGAGAAAAAAAAAAAATTCTGGAGGTGTTAATGTGCCTGACAGTATAATAACAGAAATAGTTGTGGCCCCTTTTCATCTTAGACACTTGAGCTCTTACTGCAGGTACTAAGGGGGAAATATCCACTTGTGCACACATGGGTTTTCAAAAGCCAGCCAAATCTGTGCTCATCAGAGGGGCCCTGGGTGATATTTTGCCTCCCACAGCATGGGAGAGTGCACCCTCCTGTCAAAGGAAATGCTAAATGGAGAGCTTGGATGAGTGCTAAAAATCCCAAACTGCCTTCCTGGAAAAGCTGACTCCGGAATAACGAACCTCTGAATGTGTTCAGCTCGAAGGATTAGTGCTTGTGCTGTGTACTCTGAGGTCCCAGCTCAGCTCTCTGATAATATCATCCCCATGAGGGCATGACCAGCAGGACAAGGATGGCCAGTATCTGTTCTTTTCTGTTCCTATGCCTCTTGTTTTCCGAACACACACAAGGTTTGAAGGAACATCAAGTTGTCTTCTAGGCCTGCTGTCACCTCTGAGGCAGAAACAAGAGATTAATCTATTTCCAGTGTGTCAGCCAACCCTTTTAAACTCTCCAGTTTAGGAGATATTCTGACCCTCCTCACTCTGTTGCCACCACTGTCTTTTTGTTCTCTGCTCTTCTTACCACCTCAGCCTTTGCTGATTATACAGATTTGCTCTCACCCCCTTTCCCCTTGGGAATGTGGAGAACTTTCATCCATATAACAACACCTCAAGAACCTGAAACTCTCCCCTTAATCCCCTCTTTTCTAGACTAAACAAAGTCAGTTTTTGCAAATCTTTCTCCGTAAGTCATGCTCCTAAACGTCTTCTCACTTTTAGCACAGTTCTCTGAACTCTCTCAAGTATGACTAGTCTTGTAATTGCAGTGCCCAGATCCGAAGGCAGTATTCCAGCTGAGGCCACTGCTGTACAAATACAGAATAATAGTGACCATGCACTAACACAGTCCACACTGGAATCCAGCTTTTTCCATGAGGATCCACTCTGATCCTACTTTGTCCCTGTTCAGCCCCCATGTGCTGGGGAGGGGACACCTCTGAAGGCCCTTCTTTATGAAGGATTCCCCGTATTTCATTCTTTGCATTGCCTTCAATTGCACAGGAGGATTTCAGAACTTCGGTCAAAGTTACCAAGGAGACTTCAAATTTCAGTTCTGTTTTCCAGAGTATTCTCAGAGTGTTTTTCTATCCCACTAGCTGCAAGCAGTGTCAGATTGCTTTGTATCTCAGTAATCAAATCACAAATTAAAATATTAAATTAAGCCAGGTTCAGAACACATTCTGTGGGATTTCCACCTGAAACATCCTCCCAATTACAGAAAATCAAAAAGATGTCCTTTTCTTCTGCCCCAAGTTTTTAGGGAGTGATTCTCTGATTTATGTGTGAAATGTAGGCCATATTCCCTATTTTTTTTTTTTATTGAGAACATCATACCAGAGCAGCATGAAACTTTTAAGACCTTCCTGTGTCCCCTTCTTCCTCTCCATTTACGTAGGCTAAATTATCAGTCAGAGAGGAAAAATAGGTTCCTGTAACGTAATTTCTTCTTGACAGTTCCATAGTGACCATATTTTTATCACCTTACTATGACGTGCTTATGAAAACTTTAATAATTTAATTCCACTATTTCCAGAAATGGAAGCTCAGGGACTTTGAGAGGAGTATTTCTGATTCTCTTTTTAAAGCACATCCTTGCCATTCTCTTGAATCCATTCCCCTCCCATGAACCATGGGTTCTTAAGAATAGTCTTCACTGGTTTCTTAAGGATCTGTACAAAATGTATCACATTTCTTAAGTATCTGTACAAAAGGGTGTCTTGAAGGCAGGATGAGAAAATATTCTGAAAGCCCAGTGTGTCTAAAACCAGAGATGAGATAAGGTTTTGGAGACTGGTTTCTATGTAAGTCTTATTTCTCATGGAAGCAAAATTAGGTTGTTAGTGTCAGGAAAAGTATAAATCTTGGAAGCAGCTGCAGAAATGACTCAGACTCCTGAAGATACAATGTGTGAGATGCTTGAGCTGAAATTAAAGGGAGTAAGAAAGGTATAAATAATAATAAAGCGATGTGATTGTATCTCAGTTATCTCAGAGCACTTTGGGCAAGAATTGAAAGGCAACTGGTGAGAAATGTTATTCCTTTCTTAGAGGAAGAAAGTGCTAAAAATGATTAATCACCTCACCTGACCTTTTGAAAGTAAGTTTGGTGCACTGGGAAACCAGACATTTTTCTACACTGACTATCAGATGGTTTTCTCTGACATTATTAATATCACAGCTGGTTTAACATACACTGTTATAAATAGACAAGTACGATGCACTCCTCATAAACACCCTCTGGAGCATGTTACATAGCAGAGTTGCATCTCCTTTTTATAATTCATGCTTTAGGTTGGAATATAAATGAAGTTTCAATTAAATGCAGCCACAAAACTTCATCTTTACCTTATTTCTTCACCTGTTTGCTTGTTCGAGGTCAGTGCTAATCTGTGGGCAGTGGCTGCTGCTCTGCTTTGGAGTCATGTTTCACTTAAGTTAATATTTCCTGTATGATTTCCTTTTTCCTGGATAAGCTCTGCAATACACCATTAAACCCATGAAGGAATAACAACTGGATAAATGAGGTTTGTTCCAGAAAGTCAGTCCACGTATCACTCGTGTCTATCCATCCACAGCTGATATTGGAAGGGTGCAGGGATGGACTAGCAAAGATTTTTAGCATAATTAGATCATAAATGTTCCTACCATAAATAAAAAGGCCAAATAATAATATATAACAATTAAATTTTGGAACCTTTTCTATTAACTCCCATGTTGTTTGATTTTAAAAACATCTGCTAGATTTGAAAGGTAGCGAGTTTTTTGGTACCAATTCAGTCTTCAACTCAAAATCTCAAGCACTTGAGCTGAAATCAAAGCCTGTTCCAAAACTGAGGGATCAGTTGTTTTCCAGCTTATACATTTATTTTATAGAGAAGTGTCTTACTAAATTTAATAGTGCCATAAAATCCCCATTAAAGCATTTAGTGCACAAATGCTGTTAGCACAGTGCCCTTTTTAGGAGACTCCAGTTACGAATCAACACGTTGAGGAGTCCAGATAAATCTAAGATTTCATTTCTTACAGCCTGCAGCTGTGTGCATTTTCCCTCTTTATTATAAATAACACTAAAGTGTGTGTTTGAGACCCACCAAATATGTTTGAAAGGCCTCAATAGCCCTCAGCAAGGGAAAAACCATAGACTCAAGAACTGAATATTATGAGATTAACACACTTGGAATATTTTTTTTATGCTCTCTGACCTATTCCTTCCTAAAAAAAAAACCCCCAACAAAACAATCAAAGAAAAAAAACCAACCAAACAAAAAAAAACAAACAAAAAAACAACCCAACCCAAAAGTACACGAAGCAGAAAGAAAAGGAAAGAAAAAAAATCTTGCTGTTTAGATCCCAACCACTCCTTTTTTTTTACAAGTGAGAGGTAAAGTACATAAAAAATATCTCCTGAAGTGAGTTGTCATTTCTCTTCCTTTTCCATGTACTGAGAGAAAATCAGGCAGGGATTCCTGAGAAGTCTTGGAGTTAATGCTTGCAGCTCTATTTTCTCCTCTCATGACAGGAGAAAAGTCTGACAAGAACTGATACTGGAAGATTCATTCCAACCAATTTTTTAAGTTAGAAGGTGAAGATTTGACAAGGGGTTTTCCTCGAGTTTTAGGATTTCCCTCCCTTAATGTCAGACAAGGGAAAATGTACTTTTGCTGAAAATGTTCACTTTTCAAACCAAACTTTCCCAGTTCTAAAATGAATATTAAAACTATGCATTTCAGGTCCATATGACTGACACTGAAATATTCCAGTTTGAAATGATGAGCTGATTTCTGGTGCAAGGTAGCTGAAGATTCATCAGTAATCTTTTGGGGCTTGCTGCCTCTCAGGAACTGTTTTTCTTATCCTTCCCAGTCCTCTTGTCTTCCCCTTCCTTACCTACATATGGGTCTGCCTATAGTTGTATATTGTGTGGAGAAATCTGTTACAAAATGCTGAGGACTTGAAAACGAACCTTCAAATTCCAGCAATGAACTGATTACTGCATACAACAACAACAACAACAAAAAAAATCAGTTTAACCTCTATTTTTTCTGACTGTAAAATCTGTAATGCTCACCCTTTTCCAGTTTTAATTCTAATTTTGGAAACACCAAGCAAAATGTGTTTGCTACTGTAGTGAGGAAGATTCCAGTTTTCTGCCTGTTTCAAACACAACTCCAGTTTGAACACCGAGTGCTGAACAGTGATTGGAAAAAATCTGCATGGATTATGAGAGATTGCACCTGTAAGGAGGATTTCAAGACTAAACTCCCGTGCTGAATATATTCAAATATAAAGAACTGTCCTTATTGTGCAAAAGTGAATGTTTCTGGTTGTGTTTTTTAGCTTTTCTAAAGGTACTACCTGGCCTTAACATGTCCCTCCTCACTGGTGTATGTTCCTTACAGCCAAACCTCTGCTCTGCACTCAACTGTGCCCTGCCCAGACTCAAATGCAAACTGGGATGGACTCTCCTCATCCACCCTCTCAAACCTTTGGGCGTATCTGTATGGGCTGGCAAAGATGCTTTTGAAGAAGTGGAAAAGACATGGTGGGGGTGGGGGAAGGGGAAACAAACAGATAATCCTGAAAAGTTCACTTTTTTTGTTTGTTTGTTTGCTTGCTTTGAGTATCTTGACCTAAATCCCAAAAGTTTTGCAGAAAACACACAAACCCAATATTTGATCTCTAACAGCACAAGAGTTCTGGCCCCCCCAGTGAAAGAGCTGGCTTGCCCCTGCATGTGGGTGGAATATAAACTTTTAATAAGATCTATCATTCTGAGTCATTCTAATCCTATTATCTCTCAATCCTCTTGCTCTTCTGAATACATATACATTTACAGAGGCTGGACTGAATATCTCCTCTCCTCGAATCACCTCTGCTGCTTTCCCACTGGGCAGAGCAATGAACTAAAGCCAGGAGCTCTGCCCTCCCTAATGCCAGCTGGGACACAAATCCCTGTGTTTTCCACAGGGGCAGAGGCCACCACATCTCCCCTATTTTTAACTTCAATTTTCTCCTGTTATCAGTGATTGATTAACCTCCAGGCTTTCCCATTCTCAGAAAATGATACATTAAAACAGCATATTTTTTTGGTAGCCTTATTTCAGTGCCCAATTCCCTTCCTAACTGTCTCATATTTTTACAAATAAGTTTATGTCCTCATTACCTTCAATACCTCGATAATGAGCAACGCTGAAATGTCCATATGGAAAAGCTGAATGAGACAGAAATCAGTATTTAGAACACCCTCAAGTGGCAGGTTTGCAATTAGCACAGGAACTTAGAAGATCAATTGCACATGTTTTGCCTTGTGGTAATTAGTCACCATGCCACTGAAAATCTTCAGTACATGACATGATATTATTAATTAGAAATGACAGAAAAATCCAGATAACTGCTTGTTACTGTGTAGAAATATCTGTAAGAGCTCCAGGGCTGATTCTATTTGTAGACCAGCCTGAGAAACAGGGTAATATTTTATTTTTGTTTTGTTGCATAATCAATACCAACAGATATTTTCATTAGCAATGACTGTTCAGTTTCTGGGAATCTATAAGTTGTTCCTTTATGCTATTTTTTGATGTGTATAAGGTTTGATACATTACTTTAGACCCGACTCTTTCAGTGTGTCTTGCTTCATGAACACAGTCTATGAAATATGCCCATCAGGTTTATAATCTGGTTAAGAAACATTGCAACTTTGTTTTGAGAATTTCTAAAATATTGCTTGGCACAAGATCCAAATAAATTAAATTATGCAGAATGCCTAACATAATAATAATAGAAAAACATTAATCCTTTCTCCCCCCCCCCCCCATTTGAAGCAATGCTGCTTTCCCTAAAACTGCACTGGGTCCCTCTGGATTTTCTTTTAGAAGCTCTCTTTTCCAAAACTCTCATCATTTTTTTTAGACTTTGAATTATCCACGTGCTCCTGTAGCTACAGTGTCTGGAGAGGTGACTGGGATATTCCCAGTGCCTGAGAAAAGCAGGATGCATTTCTCCACACACCTCACACCGACAGCAACGTGGTAAGAAGTGTGTGTTCTCCTGCTAAGGCTGACTGTCCCTTTCTTTTACTCACTTTTCTTTACATTCATGTTTTACAGAACTTTGTAGCAAGGAATTTTTCATCCTGTTTCCATGCAGTTGATAATTCCCATTCACAAGCAGCACCTTTAATTTCCCAGCGTTGAGCAGCATCCTATTTATTTCAGGCCATATCCTTAATTTCCTCACATCATTTTGAACGTTATGCCTGCCTTCCACAATCCTCATGGATTCTGTGGGACCTACTAGTTTATTATCTTTTGCAAACTAATTGCTTTTGCAAGTCCTAATGGGATGCTGTTCCAGAACTGCATTGCTCTGAAATTACAAAAATCCTTCTAATTTCCAACTTAAATATATTACTGGTCATGTTTGTTCTTGTTCCTACCCTGCCTTAATTTCACTAGTGATTTCAATTCTACCCCAAGGCATTTATTGATGACAATCAGATCTTCCATTCAGCTCATCACTTTCATAGACTTAATAAACAAAATTTTCTTTGTTTCTTCCCATGGTGGGATTTCTGTTCTGTCTCCCTCCTCCCAGCCCTTCTAAAACCCTTCTCTAGTCTGACTTGATTTATCTTGATCTGGAGTCAACAACTGCTGAAATCCAGCAGCTTGTTCCTGTATTTTCATTCTGAGTCAATACCTAAGTGTAGCATTACACATGTACACATCCATTCTGGAATATCTGTGCCTGTTTTTAAAATCTCGGATCACTTCTTCTATATCTCATGGAGCTGACCATGGCAGGTGAGTTTTCTCTAAGTTCACTGTCCAGGTTAAGTAGATCAGTGCATATAATGCTTGAAAGTCCACAGAGAGTCCTGTTGGGTCAAGAAAGGTGGTTTTCACACAGAACACACACCAGAGTGGAAAGTTGTAGATCTTCAATACCTGTTCTGCTGGCATTGGCAAACACACAGTGTACTAGTCCTGGCTGGGAGGGTGGGCAGGCCCTGTGCCAGTTTGGGCAGAGAAGCTGTGGCTGCCCCTGGATCCTTGGGAGTGTCCAAGGGCAGGTTGGATGGGGCTTGGAGCAACCTGGGCTGGTGGGAGGTGTCCCTGCCCATGGCAGGGGATTGGAACAGGATGATCTTTAAGGTCCCTTCCAACCCAAGCCATCCTGTGATTCTATGATCCTATAATTCGCTTCCCATGGTCCAACCCAACCCTCAGAGGGATTTTCTTTTGGTAAATTTTACTGGGTTTCTCCACTCAGACATCTCAGACTGTTCGATCCTCCTGAGCATGGGACTGAAAACTTCAGTAAGTGAAAGAAGAGACAATCCCAGAGCAAAACTCCTACATCTCCAAACTAATTTTGCTTTCATGGATATTGATCTCCACAAGTTCCCTCTGCATTTTCTGTGCTCAAAGTAACAGCGAATAAATACTAACCATTTCAGGGGTTCTTTGTGCAGCCACCCCATCTCAGTGCTGTTATTTATTGACCTTTCCCTAATGGTTCGTCATCTGGGCTTTCAGATTAAACAAGAGACAGAAAGAGAAGGGGGCTGGCTGATGGATCTCCTGTGGAGATACATGGCTTGTATTTCCATCTCTGGTTACTTCTCCTATGTAATAGGAAGTGTTAAAAATAATTTGGAGAATTCCCTTCACTTTTCCTCTGCTATTCTTGAGCACATTCTGAGTTGTCTTTTCCTTCTTGCTGTAGCTGTCCTCAGAGAAAATAAAGCACTTTAGTGGAAGAAGAGCTGTAAAATCCAGGCTCAGAACATGCCTGTTTTAAATTGATGTTAAGGAAAATTGTGAAAAAGTCCTAAAAGTTCTGGGCTCTTCCTTTCTGGGAAAAGTGTTGAGGGATAAAAGAACCACTTCACATTCAAGAGATCTGTACAATAGTGGGAAAGGTAAAATAGGTGTATGCAAAGTTCTCTTGAGTAAGAGGGAAATATCAGCTGCAAAAGGCAACTCACAGTCAATCTGCTTTTTTGCTTGGCCCCTTACTGTTGGTTTTATAAACTAAAGAAACTAATTTCTACTAAAAATGAGTCATAAACATCCTGACCCACCTTGACCTTGCTTTCATCTGTGACAAGATTGCTGGGACTGTTTCTGCCTGGTTGTGTTGCAGCTGTGTTGGGCATCAATAACACTGTCTAATTATCTAATCTGTTTTGATTGTAACCTAAAACAACAAAATTAACTCACTAAATGTCATTAATTTAAAAGACAAAGAGAAACTGTGATGGCAATAGGGCTGAAAGCATAGGCAGCAATTAGAAAAGCAGTAAAAAGATAATCAGGATGTGTTAAATTCCAAAATTAAGCAAAATAAAAACAGGGAAGTTAAGTGCACTTAGAAATGCAAGACATTAAGATGAAAAAATGAGTTAGAAAAAAGTCTTAAATGTGACTTACAGTGGAATCAGGTAATAATTATATAACTAAAGGTAATAAAATTGGTGGTTTAAAGGGAAATAACATTTAGCTTATTTTAGTGCATATACTTTCTCTCCATGACATTGCATTTCGTATATGTAATGAGCATCCTTGACTGCAGTGGGTTGGCTCTCAAAGCAGACACCAAAGTTCACCCCTGGATCAGTTTTCTTCACAAATATCAAGCCAAGTTTTGAGTTCTTTGTGTTCATCCATGAGATGAAGATTTTGACAGTCTGCCCACATGTTTTTCTTGCTTTCTTGTTGCACATTTTGTTGTTTTAATACAGGCTTCCATCACAACTTGGCAGATGCCTAAAATATGCCAGGTGTGAAAGTTGCTGCCTGTGAATCACTCCAGCATTCTCCTTGCTCCAGCTCCAAAAGTCCCTGGTGGGATATATGTTACCTAAAGCTAAAGGACTATCAGCAATTGCCTCTCAAGTGGCACAATTCATGATCCAGTCAATGATCACTGGACAGTTTTCAAAATGTCTCATTATGCAGCCTCGCCTTCATAGTTTAGTTTATTGTTTGAAGTATTTCTTTATCTACAGGCCTTGGGAAAACTTGTGTGAATCAAGAGATTTTTGTCAAGCAGGTCTCAATATTTTTTCCAAGTCTTATTCTTTTAATTCAGGATCAACCAGAGTTTGAGAAGCTTTCCAGACTTTTGGAGTTCTCATATCCAGGCCTCCAGTGCCTACCTCTACACCTCACAGTCATTGGCTGTAAATGAGTTGTGAGAGGGTTTAATGTAAAATCTGTAACTCTCTTAATAAGGGTCTTAAAGGCTGGTCAAGTAGCAAGAGGACAGAACAGTTTTCATGATATAATTCAGACCTTCAAACCATAAGCTCAATAAAACCTATTAATCTGAGATTTCCATAGCAGTGGTCTTCCTTATTGACAGCCACTGCCACCGTTCTCTTGTTGAGAATTGCAGATCAAATGCCAGATTAAGAAAATACTGATACTGGGTCTCTTTATTTGACCCCCACTTTATGATGGGGTCACTTCTAACACACCATTTTGTCTCTTTTCACCACTCTAGATAAATTACGCCTTTTTGATAAGCCTTTTCAATGGCACTGATTATGTGTTGGTCAAAAACTTTCCCTTCTAACAGCCAGGGAAGACATTCATACATTACTAAGTAAAAAAACCACACCACCCAAATCTTTTGTTGCATAATGAGCTGCAAGATCTTTATTTTCCAAGCAGCTGGAGAGCAGTATAAACCTTCCTTATCAAAAGTGAATGGGGCATGTTTTTGCCAACCTAGTGGAAAGGATCCATACAACTATTTGCAGTACTATTTATTTAGTGGTGATTGGCCTCTAGTTATTTCATTTTTGCATCACCTAACGTCTAGGGGATTAATATCCTTTAATGCTGTTAGGAATTGTGACTGTGATCAGAATATGTTGAATAAATGTTCTAACTCTGCTTTAAGGGTCCTCTTAACACAAATTTTTTAAGATGTCTCTGTCCTGAATTTTTACCCATTTCTTCCATAATTTGCCGTAATTATAGGTTTGCTTCCTGAATTCTCAACAACCATTCCCACTTGAGAATAATTTTAGGCCTTGAAATTTTATTGCTTTCTCTGAATTTTAATTCTATTTCATAAATTTTTTCATCTGATAACAAAGAAACCCCTTTCAGAGGCAACAGCATTTATTGTATACTGTCTCAGTTGATTTTTGTTTTAATCTTGGCATGTTAAAATATAATTTTGACATTTCTTTCTAACTCTCTTCAGAATAAGCTCTTTGAGGAAATCAAATCAGATGTCAGTAGATGTTTGTGATTAAAGCTTTGGTTGCTGGATATCAGAGCACTTGTATCCCAACAACAGTTTGGAGTCTGCGTGATTTTATTGCAAAATCATAGCTGAATTCTTCAAAGCCGTTTATCTTCAAGATCCTCTTTGATTTGTGGTACTGGGGAGTCCATGGCCACCCTCAGTTCTGGGTCATTACACGCACCTTCCTTCGGGAGAGCCCTTTGCAACAATCTGGAAGCAGAAGGGAATCTCTGGTCTCCTTGGTGGGAACGTACCATTGCTGTAAGGAAGGATAGGTGGCCATGTCTGGTTTTGTGCAAACATTTTTGCTCCTTAAAAAATAATTGTTACTGTGTTTAATCAAACTAAATGTGGGCTTATGTCCACGTAATTTATCTGATCCTTCAACTGAAAGGATCTCTGTCCCTAACAAAGTTTAGGTCTCTGTTTTGGCAAACTTTCTCAATTTTAAATTTAGCATGAAATTTAAGGAGAAAGAGCCTTATTTGAAGACACTGTGAAAAGGCTTCTTTGACTCAGAGGCCCATCCGCCTCTGGTCCAACCTCTGTGGCCACTGCTGGCAACACTGGCAACGCCTTCTTTCTTAGAGGATGTGCAGATGGTTTGTGAATCAATTACATCCTTTTGAACCACTCTTTGAGTTCAGAATCCTTTGCTCAATTCCAAGCAGCTCCATTATCAGGGGAAGAAGAGTTATTCTTCATCTAGTGAAAGGTTTGATACAGCTCCTATACATAACCCTGGTTTAATTAAAGTCTATACCCTTCACATATGCTCACAACTTAATGTTGGCATGCTACTGCAATGCTTTTCCTGCTGCTAATTTATGTTTGAGATGAACCTTAGGCACAGTTTTGCTGGGCAATATACAACATTTCAGCCTATGTGACTGTCCTTGTCCCAGAAAGCTTACTTAAAACAAAAGAGAACATGTTGAAAAATAATCAATGGGAACAGTATAAGAAAATTTATATTTTTGCAGGGATAAAATTGTAATGACGCAGTGGATTTGACCCGTTGAATTTGTTTCCCTCTCTACATATTTTGAGAGCTGAAATTAGAGAAGAACAAGGTGATTGTGTGGATATTTACAGAGCTCTTCCTACTCTTGAGGGCAGCGTGGGAGAAAGGATGACAACTGCTGGGAATTTTGAAGGGCAGGTCTTCAAGAGGGCAACCAACCCTTAGAAGTCAATCCCACCTATGACTACTCAGCTGTGACTCATCACAGGCTTTGCTTTCTTTTATTAAGGCTTTTCAAAGTCTCTACATCCTCCAAAAACATATGGGCAGCACACAAGTATGATTAAGTCAGAGCAATACTCAAGACTTACAGCTTATTACAGGAAATAACACCGTTAATTCTCCTAAGTGGTCATACACAGAAGTAGCAAAGGAGGATGAATAACTTCATAAGCTCCACAACCCCAGGTCTAATGGCATTGTGTCAGCTGAATAAAAGCTCTGCTATCCTAGCACCAAACATGCTTTCTCACCAGTGGCGACTGTTTTCTGGTGACTCGTAGACTGCACAATGCTCTTTGTTGGTATCACTCTTCCTAAACCAGATTTGAAAGTCAGGACTAAAGGAATTGCACAGACCTGAGCAGTGGCTGCGTTTACTCTGTCTACTTTCTAAGAAGTCACTTTTGAAAGTCCATCCATGATTTATTTATTTTTTATTTTGTCTGTTTCTCTAAGCTTTAGGCTATCTCATGTAATTCCAGACTTCTGTTTCTTCAGACCATAACAGCTTCTCCCCATCCCTGTACACACACATCTCCCCAGACAAATTCCCCAATTCCTTCGCAGCTCTGTCTGACACTGGAAAATTAAATGTTCTAAATGCAAAAAGCACTCTGACAGGCAGCCTGTGCTTTTTAGAGGATGTGTCAACTCAACAACTTTTACAGCTTCCTACTACCTGCCACCTCCAGCACCTTTTCCTGAGTGCAGCTTTCTCTTGTCCCTCACAAAAGCTTCAGCATTTTGAGGTAATTTTTAATCATAGAATCAGAGAATGAGTTGGGTTAGCTTTTCTTTTGACAAATCAATTATGGTCACAGGATTTGCAACCCACCCCCAGCCCACCAGTTTCTGCCTAGAGTTTAATGGGATGGTTTAGGGACCAGGCTTGTCTTCAAGGCTAGGTTGGATGGAACTCTGAGCAACCTGGTCTAGTGGAAGGTGTCCCTGCCCATGGCAAGGGGCTGGAAAACACAATGATCTTTAAGGTCCCTTCCAACCCAAACCATTCTGTGATTCTATGATTCTATGATGGGATATCATATGATTTTTGAAAACATAAGTGTTTCTAGAACTGAGAAAAAAGATTTTATGATTATATCATGTTTTTTTTTTAAGTCTGCAGAAATTGGAATTGAGAAGACCAGCAGTAACTGTGTGAACATGCTGCTATCACACCAAATTTCTGGTCACAGATGCCAAGGGCTTGAGACAACACTCAGACTTGTTCTGGCATCTGGGACATCAATGTGTGTAATCAGTATTTTGATAGAACTGTCTGTCTTCCTGTCACTTGTTAAAGAAACTTCTAGAAAATGAGAAATTCCAGCATCTTACATGGCTGAAGTGGAGAAAAACTCTACTAAGTCAGAATAAGTGACTGAAGACATAACACTGGTTAAAAGGTTTTGTTAAAACTTTGTTCATGATACCATTGCATTAACTGAGTTACAAGCAAATTAGCTCTGTTAAGTCAGTCTTGCCAACATTTTTCCTTTCCCTAATGATGTGAACTGTCCATCTAACACAAGAACCCTTTCCCTGTTTTCCCAATGTGTTCCAGTTTATCCTCTGTTAAGCTGGAGTTCAATCCAAAAACAAAGTGGGGAAAATGTGTGAGTGCACTGAAAAAAACACTCAGAATTTCCATTCCAAGCCTTCTGAAAGTTACACCTGAGTCTCAAGAACCAAAGGTCCATTGCTCTTTTGGAAATGATCCAATTTGATTGGCACAGTCTCCTGGACCTTCTGCTTCAAGGTTGATCCAAGAAATAGCAAAATATTCTTTATCCTTTCTCTACATGCTACTTAGTTGCAAAACGGACTTTTCCCCCTTTGCTGTTGGTTCCTATAATCAAATTTCAGTGTCTAATGTGGGAGAAGCTTAGTATAGATTGCCAGCAGAGCTAGTTGGTAATCTTGGAGTAAACTTAAATTGATGGAGAGTAATTGCAATTGGCTAGTGAGGTCTTTTGTACTGTTTGAAAGTTATATGATATAGACTGAATATTCTGATAACAACCTACTTCTTCCTTTCGGAGTTGGGAAGTTTTTGTCTACCCAGGTTGACCACCAAGGACAACACTTCAATTATAAACTGCTGAAAGCATTTTCTATAAACTGAACTGACTCCACAGCAGGGAGAGGATTGTTTGTATGGAGGAACTTGCACTTAATTTCTGGAAGAATGAGCTTTTCTTTACAAGTGAGCAGAAGAGTCAAACGTAGAAAACATGTTTTCTCTCCTTAGTGGTCTCACAAGTGTCTTCCCCTCAGCCCTTTCCACAAAACACAAACATTTGGATGGTGGGAGTCTCAGCTTTACAGTCAGTCTCCTGCTGAAGGAAGGACACAGACTAGATGTGAACATGTGCAATGCAAACATCCACATCAGAGCTAATCTCTGCAGGATTCCTTACCATCTGGTGGGAATCAAGTGAACATACTCAAATGAGGCTGGAAGATGAGTCAGCTCCTGGTGCAGGTGTGTAAAGTAGGTCTGATGATTCACGATTTAAAATTAAAGAAGTTCTCTTCTTTAATACTTAAGAGAGCCTTGGGTGTCTGGCTCACATATGACTGTCTGGAAAGAAAAAAATTAAAGGTTAGACCAAATTAATTCCATCTGCAGGCATTACTTGTTTAAGATTTTTCTCGTTATTTAAGCAGAGATTTGTGGTGCTGAGCTGTTTCTTTGGTAACTTCAGTAACTTCTCCACCATCAGCACAGGTTACACAGACTCGTTGTTTCCTTACATACTTAAAGTACAGTCAGTTAACTGAGGTAAAAATAAATCTTGAAAAAGAAAGACCAATAGATTTATAAATTAAAACTATCATAATTTATGACAATTTCAGTAGATTATAAGCATTAATCACATAAAAGAATCCTCCATCTATGCTGCTGGGCAGGCAGAGGAGTCACCTGCTTCCACTGCACATATTTGAGACTTGTACAAAGTCTATAATTTAAGTTTTTTTTCTTTTAAGGCACATATCTTACATTTCAGAAGAAACCTACCACAGTAGTCTGCAGCTTCTCATTATGTCATTGAAAAAATAGTCTGTTCTATTAGTATAATTATAGGATGAAGGCACTGGGCAAATTAGGGACATGTTTGGGTTTCTCAGATCTTGAAAACCAGCAATTATGACCACAGGGATCTCTGGTAGCAAGGGATATAAACTGTGAGCACAGAAGAGCCTGGGAATGCTCCTCTGAAATATTTGCCAGGCTTAAAGCTACTCTTTTACACAGCATTTACTGTAGTATATTGCAAATTTCAATAACAGGATTGCAACCCAATTTTTCCCGGAGATAGCCTGTTTAGCATGCTGAATAACGGGGGTTTGTCATAAATACCAGGAACAGAGTCTTTTTTTCATGTTGAGGTTTTTAAGCAAGATTAGAAGCCCTAAGCTTGTAATTTGTGTGTCTACCTGTATTTGTGAGTGAGTGATCCCAGAAGGACTCTTGACAAGGGACTTGGTTCTAAATTGGGACTTTGAATTCAGTCTTGGAGGACACAAAGAAAGGTGCAATATTCTGCAGAAACCTGCAGACATTTTCACAGCAGCTAATGTCTTTTATCATGATGTGGTACTGCCTCCTCCAAATCCTGCTTTTCTGCCCCCTGAGATCACACCTGCCTTGCAAGATTTCACCCCTGCAATCTGGAACAACCTAGTGGGAGTTTAAACAAGAGAGATCAATTATCCATGACTGGCACCACAGGTGGTATTGGCATTGTGAAAGGGAATGTAATGGGAAAGGATGATCTGAACTGACATTAAACCAATTGAATATGAAGTCCCTAAGCTAAAAACTTCCCTTGTAAGTGTAAATTGGTGTGACGGCTGACAAAGCAGTTCTGATCTTGCAGCTCAGACCATGTGAACACAGCTTTGGACAGCTCAAGTCAGACACATCCCTGGCTTCTGTCAAGCCTCTGATTGTCTCAGCTTCTCAGCCTCAGATACACTTCAGCACTGAAAATGAAACACTTGATTAGAAAATTGGTACAGGCAATGACATGCTTACAGAGCTGGTCTGTGGCTTCAGCTCTGTCTTAGCTCATCCTCGCCTTCAGTGTCCTCTGACTTCCTAAGTGGACTCATCCAACTAATGTGACACCTGCTGTCATTGAATTATTTATTGTATTTGCAATGTCTATACTTTCTTTCCTCTGTGTGTCATCTTCACTTATATACCAACTCTTTGACATAAGGATTGTGCCTACCACAGTGTAACTTTAAATCTATTTAGTCCTTAGGAGCTACCATGGTTAGTGTGTCCCTGGCACTCAGAAATCCTTAACCCATTACCCTGATGAGTTCCTCCCTAGGCTTGTGGAAGGAAGTATGAAGCTATGGGGGGAAAAGAATTAATCTTATTTACTGTAGGGAAGGAAGTTTTTTTTTTCTCTCAGGAGCTCTGGATATTTTATTTGGAATGTATCAAGAAAATAAAACCTGGGGTGGGCAGGCCCTGGCACAGGTTGGGCAGAGAAGCTGTGGCTGCCCCTGGATCCCTGGAAATGTCCAAGGCCAGGGTAGACGGGGCTTGGAGCAACCTGGGCTGGTGGAAGTTGTCCCTGCCTATGGCAGGGAGTTGGAACTGGATGGGCTTTAAGTTCCCTTCCAACTCAAACCACTCTGTGATTCAATGATTATAAGAAAAAACAGCTGGATTTTGATCAATAGTTCTGAAGTTATGTCATTTTAAGGTGATACAACCCATGTTTTCCTTCTGCGTGCAGTACAGACGTTTATAATGGCTGGGAACATCAGCTCTATCCATGATAGCTAGCAGGGACAGGACAGCAGCAGGTCAGGCAGCACTCACCTTCCTAAAAATCCTGCATGTAGCTTTCAGCAGGGAAGCTCCAAGGGAGGAGGAATTCAGACTGCTCATATTCATCACCCAGGGAGCAGCTGTTCCTTCTCCTATGTGCCTCAAAAGTGAGAGGCTCAGCTGACAGGGCCATTTGCTTAACTAATTCAGGAACAACTGAAATAAAGAAGCTGTAATTCTTTTTTTGCAGTTCACAAGGCAAATTGTCATGCAAACAGCTCCTCCTGCACGTGCTCGTTAGTAGCACTTGTGAAAACCTTCCCAGTTTAATTAGCAGCACCAGTGTGGATCAGGCCTGAAAAAGAGACACGCAAACCCAGAAGGAAATATTTGTCTCCATGAGCTGTGCTTCAAGGGGCAAACGAGAAGAAAAACCACGTTTGACATCTTGGACATTTGAAATCCTTCCAGGTATCAGGTTTCCATTTTTCAAGGAGACATTTTCATAACCACTTATGGCTTGGTATTACACGGGTGAGATAAAATCCATGAAACATTTCATTTCAGTGCTTAAGGTCATGCTCCTTCCCTTCGGGTAAACTGCCTAGAGTAACAGATAAAAGACTTTATCATCTTTCAGTGGTTGTAATATGGATCTTAAAATCATTACCCTGTGCAAGAACTGCTGAAAATTAGTACGCTCATGAAGTTAGTGGGAAGCATACTATGAGCTCCAAAACAGATTGCCTAGTTAATTCTTAGAATAATAAATAAATAAAATAAAACCGGAGGAAAGCTTGACGTATCTTCATCTGAAAACAGCAGGGCAAAGGAGGACAGGAGATATGGCTCTTCAAGTAAGGGAATGTCTTAAATATATGAAGTGAAATTAAATTCCTTTTACTTCTCTCCAAGTGTTTGCCACTACATAAAATTAATTTTGCAGCTTCTTGATTATTTAAGGTATGAAGAAAGAATGATAATGAAGAAAGCAGGTGTGTTACTTGCCAGGTTAGACAACAACAGTTGCCATCTTCAGGGAATCAGAAAGTTTTATTGAATTTATAATAAACCAGCAGTGTTTGGTGTTCTCCTGGCACTTGGGCTGTGACTAGAAATCACCATGTTTTACTAAAAGAGTCTTGGTGTCTCACAACTCTTCTCCCTCTTTCCAAACACCAGCTTCACTGAACACATAATTCATAACAATGAGAGAAAATGCTGAAAACAATGAACCAGTCTTTGAATAAGACTGGGTGTTTTTTCCATGAAGTCATGTTTTCACTCATTTTAATTGAGATGGACTCTGATCCACCTCAGAAACAGAACGTTTTTTTACCTCTATTTCAAAGAGGGTTTCATCAAGGTTTATGAAATGTTTCAATAGTAATTTCCACATTGAAATATTATCAAAATATATTGAATTTTTATAGGTTTTTTTTTCACACACACATTTACCTCCATGCAAATCAAATTCCTTTAACCTTGTTCTTTGTAGATTATTTCCTTGTTAGATGTATCTGTTTTTTACAGGCCAAGAAACTGGAAAAGATAATGAAAAAGCATTATTGATCACAAACTTTCAGAGAGTACTCAGCTCAGAATTTAACAAATTTTACTTCAGTTAGTAGTATAGAGTTATCACAAATATGTATATGATTTTTTTCTCTCTAGTTAAAATGAGCTCTGGAAGACAATGGACTGAAATCTCGAGGTTTTCACTCTGAATCTCATTCTGCCCAGTGCTTGTTTGAAGCCCATATTAAATCTCCTTCAGCACTGAAAAATCTTAACCAGAAATCTAATTTGAGGCCTTTTTGACTGGAGATTTCGAAATCAATACAGTTTTCTTAAAGAAAAAGCTTTGGATGAGCCCATCAGGTTATGTTTATGGTGGTTTAACTCCAGCTTAAAACTCAGATCCTGCAGCCACTTGTTTGCTCCTCCACAGTAGAATGGAGGAGAATTGGAAGGGTAAAAGTAAGAAACCCCATGGGTTGAGGTTAAGACTGTAATGGGCAGAAAAGGAATAAAATAAGAATGATAGTAATAATTATGTAATAATTAGGATACACAAAACAAGTGATGCACAATGCAGTTGTTCACCATCAACCAAGTGATGCCCAACCAGATCCTGAGTGCAGCTCTATTTTGGTTTTTTGAGTTGAATAAAAATCTCTTCCCTTCCCCACCCTCTTATCAGTCCTTAGACATGAAACCTGCACTTAGGTGCTTCACAGGGCTCCATTTTTTCACTCAGTTTGGTGTTTGGCCAAAAGATTTGGCACAGCCTGGTAAATTAGAACACACAAGCCCGTAACCTGGGATGGAATTGAATTCTCTTAGGTGCAGAAATTGATCCTTCTTCAGATTGGAGATGACTGGAAGTAAGGATGACCATGTTAGGATTGGCAAACAAAATTGCAAGTGCTTAAAGAAGTGCCTACCTCACAAAATGCACCTGTAAGGATAAAATGACAGTGAACTGCACTGTGTAGATAAGGAAGCCAGGTGGAATCGCTTCCTAAATTCACATTTTCCTCACTAGAGACTGAAATTTGGGAAAATCAAGCTAGAAAACCTTGTGTACCATTAGCAAAGGTGCATTCTGCTCTCTTATGTAAGACCTCAGCAAGAGAAACATGCCAGTAACTTCAACGGATGAATGAACTAAGCTATCACCTGGGATGTCCAAATGTTTGGAGATCTGTAGAAAAATGAAGGATTTAAAGTGTATTACATTATGTGATTCAGATCTTCAGAACAGCACAGTTTTATTTTATGCTGTGTCCTGCAATCTGTCAAGCCAAAGCCTTTCTTTCTGACATATTATTTGCTCATTGCAATTTATTGTAGTGCTCTATAGAGTTAAGAAAAGAGGGAAGGAATCTGAAACAGTCTTACTTTCCTTTTTCTCCTACTCCTCCAAGAAACTCAGAGTAACTTGTCAAAAAGTGAAGGTTGGGAGGTTTTCTTAATTTAAATAAGTCAGTTTTAAAACGTTCTTAATTAGGAGATGTGCATGTTTTGTCAGCCGTAGCTGGTACAGCTTGGATAATAGTGGGCAGTTTTGACACAATCTGTACAGTTTTGCTATAATTAGACAGACAGGCAGAACATCCTTCAGAGGAGAAAATGACTGGTAAAATGTATAATTTGCTGACAGATTTGAGAGAGCTCACGCTGTCATCTGCCAGCATCTCCTCTGTCTGTCACGTAAGCTCACTGCAAAGTCTGCAAGAGCAACACAGCCCTGAAAATGACCCCCCGACACATCACTTCATGAGAGCACAGATCGTGGTCAATTCCACAGCCTTTTGTAAGGAAACCCTTAAGACCATAAGAGATACATGGAGCTCTTGGAGCAGGTCCAGTGAAGGCTGCAGAGATGATGAGAGGATTGGAGCATCTCTTCTGAGGAAAGGCTGAGGGACCTGAGGCTGTTCAGCCTTGAGAAGAGAGGGGACCTCCCCATGGGTGTCAGTGCCTGCAGGGAGGGGGCAGAGCATGGACCAGGCTCTGCTTGGGAGGTCCAGAAATGGGACAAGAGGAACAAGCAGGAACTGATGCCCAGCAAGTTCCACCTGGACATGAGGGAGAACTTCTTTAATGTGAGCACTGAACAGACAGTCCAGAGAGGATGTGGAGTCTCCCTCACTGGGGATATTTCAGAACCCTCTGGACACAATCCTGTGCTGTGTCCTCTGGGATGGTCCTGCTGGAGCAGGGAGGTGGATCCAGATGTCCCCAACCTGACTCATCCTGTGATTCTGTGAAATTTGGGCAGAATCACAAAGACAAATTGCTGATTCTCTTGGACAAGATCTCGTTTCTTGTTTAGGACTGAGATCAAATGGGACTGAAGGTTAACTGGGATTTAAGATATTTTGTACAAATATGAAGGCTTGTAGCAAATCTATCAGTTTAATTGCTCTGGTATTGAATTCATGGCTCCAGTCCGGAGTTCCTGTCTGTGGTGGCAAAGACAGGTGTATGTTATCTATGATTGTCCTCTTTTAAGAAGGAGGAGACGTCCTGTGCATGGAACACTTGGAACACTGTTCTGAAAACACTGGAAACACGCTGCAGTGACCTCCTCCCTGACTGTCACCTGTACCCTTGGTCTTCTGTGAGATCTCTTCACAGAGGAGACTGATCTGTTCATGCCCAGAGGCCGGATGGCTGCTGGTTTGGTGTCACCCTGCAGATCTAGGAGTGTTTAACAAGCCTTATCCCTTCCTTGTAAGGATACAATGGCACTATCTGAGTGGCCCTTTCTGTGCTTGGCAATGCACTGTCCCACATCTGGGTCATGGGGTATTACCTGAATATCCATTGAGAAAATCACCAGGACAAAAGGACACTTCCCATCTGCACCTGCAGCTTAAAATTGCTGCAAATGGGACACAGGTTTATAGAACAGAATTAGCTCTTGACTTCATCTTCCACTGTGCATAAACTCTCTTCAGATCCCCACTTAGCCCCAGATCTCCTCCTTAGATTAAGAACATCACACACTGCAGCACTCATCAGTTGTCTTAATTGTCTCTTCACTCAGGGAAGCTTTGGGATGATCATGAGGGCACATGTTAGCTGTGGAGAACTGCTCATTAAGTGGGAGAGAGCAAAAATAGGCACTGCTTCTCTTTGGCGTTTTGTGTTCAGGATCTTTCACCCTGGTGCTATCTTCATTTGAGAGTATCTGGTTGAAAATTTGTGTTCAAAACCATGGAGACAGGAGACCAAAGTAATCCTGTTTGTGCACAAGGAATTTGCAAATCTACCTCATCCATTCCATATGCTTCTTGCAAATGTGATTTAATGATTTTTTCTTTTTCCCTGGGAATAACGAGTTCCACTGTTATGCAAAGATCTGTTCTTGTCTTTTATAACTCGTGCAGCCTTTTCTGTGTCAGCCCTTCATGTGGTTAGAAAAAATCACAATTTACAACTTGTAAAATAAACTGAGTTTACAAATTTAAATTTAAGAAAATGAGTGAACCAGATCATAAAATTGCCACAGGGCTGCATTCCTACTCCAAAAGAAATCCCAAGTTTAAAAAGCAGTTCAAACTTGTTTTAAATTGCTTTTGTTGCTGCTATGGGTTGAGCCAGCAATACTGTGTGAAGTTAGGGGTCTCCTTTGCATGGTACAACACACATTTAGAATTGACACAGCATTTATTTAGAATAATCACATCATTTATTTTGTTTCCTATTTAAAACACATCCTTCAGGAATGGGCATTTGAAATAGGCTGCAGGGTATTGGCATTGCTTGAAAACTTGAGGAAGTCTTCCAGTACATAAACTCTGAACTGCTAAAAAGAGACACAAGACTATTTCCTACTTTTCATGTGTTATGGGTTATGCACAGGTTGAAAAGGCTTCTTATTGGTCTGAAAACTCCCCTTTTTCAATCTAGTTTTCTGTGCAGGAATGGGAAACATCAACACCTTCATTGCAATAATGTTGGGTATGGATTGGAAAGAAGAAAATGAAGTGCTTGTGATGAGAAATGCGAAGATTCTGAGGCACAGGTCTGAGTTTGCCTCTGTAAACAACATTGGTTCTCTTGAAGTCTCTCCAGCAATATTGAAATAAATATGCTTTACATACATATTTACAAATCTGTAAGACTTGGCTTTTAGCACTGGAGTTAGAGAGGAATTTAACTCAAAGATGAATAAAAAGACTTTTAGTAAGTACTGTTCAATCCAATTCTACTTACTCACTTAAAGCCACTGTCCCTATTTGATTACTTACCCAGTTATCCAGGGCTTTAATTTCAGTCCTGTTATTAGGACTTACCTCACCAGTGGCATTTTAACTCTGACATTGTGTGCTGGAAAACTGCTGGTGGAACAGGAGGTCATGCAGCACATTAATGCTCTGTCTTGAAGAACTCTGTTTGATTCCTTCTGCTCAAGTTTGAGGAAAATCAGAGAATCAAAAGGCTGGTGTGAACTAAGGACATTCTTATTACTTTCTTGAGTTGGACTTGTGAGTTTAAAGGCAGCTAAGACTTGAATATCTTCATTCATACTCTGCTTTGAGTACTTTGTTCTCGTTTCTTCCCAGCATCCAGACCTTTTATCTTCTTACAGCTGCCCTCAGCTTTAACTACCTGAATGCTCTGCAGGGATCTATGAATATCATTACAGAGTGATGGGTTACTCTGGAAAGCCACCAAGGAAAGTGATGTGTTTTCCACCTTCTTATTTCCAGGTCCACAATCAGATGCCTAAATTTGGAAGCTGATCTCTTTCTTTTTTTTTAATCTCAACTGAAAAACCCTCTGGCAGGTGATTGATTTGGCACTTCTATGACCAAAGTCTCTGGAGATGCCTGACTTCCTCCAGTGATTGTATAGGGAAGACTCATGTAAATAAATCCACGGACCTCTCAGTTCAATCTATAAATCTGGGCTGCAGTGGTAGACTCTTGACTCCTTTTGTTAAAGACTTCTCTAGGAAAAAATGGTGACAAAATGGTGTAATGTGGGAGCATATAAGGCAAAAAAGGGACATCCCAGCAATCGTCTCATTCTAGTTTGTCAAGGCAAAGTTTGTGCTCCATATGAAAAGCAGAAAATTGTTGCTTTTCTTCCAACCTAACTTCAGGGATTTATGGTCATAAACATTCCAATTACTTCCATGTAATGGTTCACTTGTCCTCATCTGGGCCACAGCAAATCCCTGTGCCCATGTGTTTCACCCTGTTGCAAATGGGAAGGAACACACATTGGCTAAAACTGCCCTCAGGCTCTGAAACAACAACATCTAAGGTTAGAGGAGCACTGACTGCAATAACTGATGTGCTGCCCAGGAGCAATGCATGTTAATGCTGCTCGTCCTGATGAATTATGCAGCATAACTGAAGTCAATCAATACCACTTTCTGCGATTTATGCCCATCGAGACACTCTGACTCATGGTCAGGGTTCTGTAAGTGTCAGCACGCTGGCACTTTTCCACTGTAGAGATATGCTGCCTATCTGAGGCCTTTTCATTGTGAAGATCACCTGGGATTTTTTAGGATGCTCATACTAATTTCTTTTTATTATTATTATTTTCACTGCAGATCTTACAGAGATTACAAAACCAGGCCCATTTAGCCCCTGTAATCAAATAAACAAATTAATCAATAAGCCCTTTTATCTTCAGGTTAAAGGTTAATTAGGTAAGAAATAAGAACGAGACTGAGAAGCAGACAGCTGAGAAAGAGCTGATTAAGTCGTAGCTGAGGATATTTCCTTCTTTAAGTGAGCGCAAAGAATACACATAGAAAAGACAGACTAATTAGTCTCATTTCAGTTGGAAAAAGAACACAGTGAAAAATCAGTCAAGGAAAACTAGACAGCAGTAAGAAACACTGTTGCCATTCTGGGATCTGTTCTGTATTTCAGACCTTGTGGAGTCATGAAGTGCCTTTGGAAATCAAGTCCAGTGGAGACACTTCACGAGTACCAAAGTAACTCTCAGTGTGCAGCAAGCTATGTGTAAAGATGACAAAATCCAGTACACCTCTAGAACTGTGGAGGTTAAATAAGTAGATCATATACTGTGGTTTAAGAGGTGGAAACTACACAGAAACCTCTGTTGACCAGCCAATGGCACTACCTCTGCCTTTCCTACTCCAGTCCCTTCCAAATACACTACCTTCGGTGTTCAGGCTTAATTTAGTGCCTTTTCAGTGGTTTCAGAGAATAGAGATAAGCTTGGCCTCGTGAGGAAACATTCTTAGCCAGAAAATTTCCTTTCTTCTTGTGGCTTTCTGGTATTTCAGGCCGTAGTAATCATAAGCAATTTTTCCTCAGATGGATGCCTGGCGTAGGGAGGTCTCTGGTGAACCACCAAATAGCTTCTGAAAGGAAGTGAAGTATTAACAGTTTGTGCTCTGTGTTGCTATTTAGGTGCCTACAGGGAAAACAACACGTTCAGAAACCCTTATCTTGGAGAAAATTACTGTTGTAAGATACAGAGTAGCTCCTTAAAAAAACATGCCCAAGGAGGAAAGCCTGAAAGAACAGAAACATTTTATTCCAAGCAAGAGAATATTGCAAATAAATGTCTATAGTAGTCAAATACAGAGGGAATTGTGTACCTCAGGGGGAGAGGGATGGGTGGGAAGATGTTTGGAGCCTGAGTTTAAAAGATGGGGAGGAGGAAGGCTGGAAAAGGCCAGGAAGAAGCTTTGCAAATTCCCAGGATACTGTCCTACTTAGAGACTGTCTGCATGGATTACGTGGATCCAGCTCAAAGACATGCAGCAATCTTTATTTCGTTTGGTTCGGGATTTTTTGTTTGTTTGTTTGTTTTGTTTATTTTGGTTTTAGGGGAAAAAAAAAAAAGCTGCACTCTGTCTATTGAATATATTTTCTCCCACCCTGAGACTAGACACAACCTAAGAAATGGCACTGTAGTCCTCCCTGAGTGCATCAGTAGCACGTGCCCATCAGTGAGAGGTATCCCTGCGTAGCTTTGGGGAACTTTACTCACTGCTGACGTTTCAGTAAGAACAGGTTTTCCTTTACTGTGGTTGTACCATTGCCTCCTCTCTGATCTTTCCCATGCAACCTCCAACAAAGCCCCCAGAGCATCCAGTAGCTTATACAGATGTGTCCTGGCTGCACATCTGCTCATCCATAAAGCAGATTCACGACCTCCAGCTCTTACCAAGTTGAAGATTTCATGTTTGATATTCCAGAATCAACAAATTACAGTTGCTTGCATATATGTACTTTTTTAATCAGAAGATTTGCCAGATTTCCTCTGGCCCACAAGAACAGTTCCTAGTGACCAGTGCCAAGCTCAGTGCTGAGTGGGAAATATTTTTGCCAGTGATATTGCAGATGATTTCCCTGTTGATACAGAACTTTGCAAATCTGTTGGATTAATTCGATCTTCCAGCTCCGAGGCGTGGCACTTTGAAAATCCTTGTCCCAGGGCTGCCAACTTAAGGACCTCGTTCAAGTGCAGAAAATATCCACATGTCCCTCAATTGCCCCAGGCTGGGTTATCATTAATCCCTCCCTTGGGCTTGATTTCAGCCTTATGGAGACATGGGCATGAAACCTTAATGCCAACTAGAGCAAGGCTTGGGGTTATGAACTCATTGACTAATACAACTGATACAATGAAAAGCTGATGGGGGTCAGTGTTTTTTATATTATTTCCAGGAGACAGAAGGAGACAGAACTAATGAAATTTTTAATGCTGTTTTCTATGGAGGAGAAAGTGAAAAACAAGTGAATTTGTGAGCTTTGACCTTGGCTAGAAGGGGGTTGGATATTTTCAACATAGCAAAGTTAAAAAAGTTCATGTGAGTTGTGCCCAGTGAAGACAAGGACTCCTCCAGGAACCTCCTTCTTTTCTCCAGGACACCAGTGGATTAAAAGAAATGCTTTGTGATAGAAGAACAAATATTGCTGTTTGTTTTATTAAGCAATTTTATGAACTTTTTAAAATTATATTTTAGCTCTTCTATCCCATGAGAGCTCTGAGCACTTGGAAGGCATTGGAGACTGAACATAATCATAATAAAATAGCTTTGACCTTGGATTAAAAGTTTACTAAGGTGACAGAGAAGCACATGAATCAATTACAGCTCATACATGGAGAAGATGCAAAAGCTGCAGTTGGAAAAAAGTTTGAAGACTCCAGGACCAAACAAGCTTGCCAGTAATCACAAAGAGCCAATTCACAGCTGCTCTTTTCAGTACATTTTAATTTACAAAAACAAAAAAAAAAAGCAACCAAAGATGTGTGAGCTCAGGCTCACTGAATGCTCCTCCTGCAGGTATCCAGAGTTTGCTGGCACTCAAGGGTGTCTGAGAAACCTTCACTTGTAAGATTCAAGGCAAAGCATCAGGAATGAGAGGGAATTGAGGGCACAGAAAGGACTTGCCTTGTCAGAGAGAAATTCCTGGGGTATTTTTCAAGAACTTTTAATTTTTTTAGAGCTATTGTCATTCCCATTTGGCAGGTCTGCACCCCAATATCTGCCTGTAGGAAGAGTAATAAGAAAGTACGTGGGATCTTTGTTTTTCACTACAAAGAGAACAAAGCACAGAGACAGACAAGTAGGTGCCACCATTGTAGTGACAATGACAAAACAATGTCTCTTCCTGAACTGATTTTACAAGCTAATATAAAGCTTTCAAAACAAAGCCTTCTAAGTGCTCCTGGAATGCAAACAGAAATGGTTTATAACCTCTCTAGCCTTCTAAAGTGATTCTTGCTATTTAAAACATGACTATACTTAATGCTTCATATTTTCAGATCACAAATTATGATTTGCTTTAAATGGATGCTGCGTTTGCTCCCCTTCTGTTCCACAGAGGGCAATGTATTCAATTTATTAACTTTTCATTCAGGCTCTGATAGGGATATTTGTACAGCATTCAAACGGGTGCTTGGTGCTGCATATAGCTCTGAAGAGACCTAGCCCAGGCCCTGAAGAGGTCTATTTTTAATGGGATTCTAGAGGTGACATTAACAACAGGCTTAGGGCAACCAAGCACAGAAGTGACAAGCTGCTTGGATAAAATGTGCTTTCTGGAGGTTTGATTAATGTGCTTTGGCTCTGTGTGCCCTCCTGCAGCAGAAACTCTTCCTAACACACTCCTGTGCCTCAAGGGGAACTGCAAAAGTGATGACAACTATCCAACCCCTCAGCATTCAGGGGAAGTTTTTGTGACATCTGGGTTGTGTGCGTCCATCGCCCTCTGCTTTCTGCTCTGCTGCTGCTACAAACAGCCACTCACCGTCACCTCAGGACATTTAAGGTCCTTTTCAAAGGGTAGTTGGCACAAGGTTTGTCCTGAAGGCCAGATGTGCCCAACTTTATGCTGAATTACTCCAGAATTTTGGGTGGGAGGGAAACCAGGAGCTCTCCAATCCAACCTCCTCAAAGCAGGGTGAACTTCAAATTTTCACTTGGTAACTCACGGCCTTAACCAGATGTATTTTGAGCATCTTTAAAGACAGAGGTTCTTCTGGTACATCTTGTGGTGTTTGATCACTGCCATGGTGATGCCAAAACCTCCTCATCCAGTGCTCACTCTCAGCATTTAACTTCTCAGAGTAGGAAATGGGATTTTCTTGCACATTTCCCTTCACTTTGGGCCACACCTATAAGCATCAATAAGGTTCCAAAGCAAAGAAAACACCAACTCCTTTTATTAAAATATGAATTAGACACTTTAAGGATCTTCTGAAATTTAAAAACAAGTAGGTAAAACAGATTTTGACACAGAGATTTAAATGCAAACCACCTCTTGCTACTCTTCCCTTTCAGAGGAGCAAGTAATTGGTTCCAGGCTGGGTTTCAGTCAATTGACCCATCATATTTCAGTCAATTCACCCATCAATTTCACCCATGCTTATTTTGGGGGATATTGAAGAAATCTGAAAAGGTTTTGCCTTGGAAATCAACATGGTCAGAAAAACTTTCCCATTAGCAAAAGAATTTGAAGACCACTTGAGAGAACATGTTAATTTTATAAGAAAATTGATAACCTGCTGTTGAAGCACACTCCAGAAAAAAAGTTCAATGTCTCTTAATTTTCAGTGTTCTCACTCTGTTTGCATCATTGAAAATAAAGAAGGTGAGATTAAATTAATACCTCTGACCATTTAGTTCTATATATAAGAAGTAAAACACTACTTGGACTAACATTTTGTCTGTCTGCAGAACTATGTGAATGTCTTCTCTCTTCTTGATAAATTTCAGGGTTGAGTTTTATGATGACTTTTGGCTTTGTGACAGAATTTTGAGAGTGATCTGTGGCTGAACAAGTATATTTATTGCAAATAGTTCTCCTGCAGTTGCTCATCTACCCCCGTCTTCAGCAGATTTGTCTGAAGTCACTGTAGGGAAGAGCTATTACAAAAGTGCCTGCAACTTTAAAAACATTTATCATGGCAACAGCTCTTGAAGACAGAAGAGTGGGGTTTTTTTCTGTTGTTTTCAAGACACTAATAAGGCTGGTGCTCAGTAACCTGCCAGGTGCTTTACAGGATGAGAGTGATTGAGAAGTGAATTAAATGCAGGATTCCCATGTCCTGGGTTAACATCTTAATGGCAAGAACATTTTCCTCTGTGTATCAGGGGGGAGTTGTCTCTGCCCTCCAGTGTGTCTGTGTGTGCTGAGGATGATTAAAGCTTAAAGGCCACTGCTTTGGGACACAGTGCTGTCAGTCATATATGACAGGAAATCAAAGTATCACTCTTCTTGTGTTCATTAAAGAACTGGTGGCGTATTTTGGTTGTTTTTTTACAGGGGTACTCTTTCCTGCAACCTGCTAATTCAAATTTGGGTCTCTGTGTACTTCATCTACCAACAGCATATATTTAAGTAGCATATACATATTCATCTTCACATCTTGCCTGCATCTTCTGTTTTGACGTGTTTAAGTTACATTGCAAATATGCATCACCTTTCTCCAGACAAATAACAGTGAAATTCTCATAGTCTATAGGTTATAAGATTTTAAAATGTCAAAAAAGCAAGATGGAGCTGGTAATTGATTGACCTGAGGTGGTGCAGGGCTGCACCCTCAAATACTGAATGTTAGTGGATTTAAAGCTGTACCAAGCTGTCTAGTGACTAAGGATAGAATTAAATCCATAATTTCCTTTGGAGTTAATTGCCACTTACTCCTCGTTTTTTCTTTACAGAGAAGAATATTATCTGAAAATAAATTACAAATACACTAAGTATGTTGGCTGTATAACTACTGCAGTTAGGCTGTCATAAATGTTTTAAATAAGCAAACACATCCAAAAGTTTTTGCTCATGAGTTCACCTACCTAGGCATTAAATACCAAATATGTAGACTAGAAGGAGGTATTTTATATAAAAATCAAATATGCATAAATTAAAGGAACAATAACACATGTTTTTAGCAACCCACTCACAGTTTAGTGACATATGTTCCAGACCAGCAAGGAAGAGTCTTGGAGGGAAACCAAAGTCCTTGCAGATATTGGTTCTACTCCCTGTTCTGTGCTGAATTCCCAAAGGCAAGAATGGAACGAGCACCAGAACCACCACCTGAGACCTTCTGTGGTGTCTCAGAGATTAGGCAAAATGACAAGGAGACTGGATGAGGTAAAAACACTAATTCACTGCTGGGCTGAAATGTTTAGAGATGCTCAAAGGGATCAACTTTATTTTTCTTCCAGTACTGAGAACTTCCAAAACTAACAGAAATTTATCAGGAAGAGCTATTTAAGGTACCATGAAATCTGTTGGGTAACCTTCTACACAGCTGCAAAACATTACTGATGTTGATGTAACTAAAAGGGATGTTGATCTGACAATCTTTAATCTAATCTGTTACGAGTATTTCATGTCCATAAAACATGTGTTCTCTGATTTGGTTATTTATGACTAAGAATCCATGCAGCTCTGTACATGCACAGGGAAGAGAGGCAGAAGAAGACCTGAAAATCACAATGGGTGTGAAAACTATTCTAGAAAAACCAGCAATGCTCACAATGTGGGAAAGGGAAGGAACCCAGCCCAACAAGAATTGTGTCTATAATAACACACCTCCTCTCTTATTGTCAAAGAACACCACTGTTGCTGCAAATTTGCCACTGGAAAAAGGCAAAGGGAGGATTCCCTGGTTATCTGATTCTGAAATTCATTATGTGTCTGTGTTTTGAAATTAGAGAATCACATTTGCCTTTTTTAAATGCAGGAGCTCTGCCTCATCCACAGCCTCTGTTGCACAGCACTCCTTAAAAGAGAAATTATTCATTCTTTATTTTCCCTCCTCCACCATGAGTGATGCTCCTGTCTTTTGGACAACATGTGGTTCAAAATCCCCAACATTCTTCTGGATTTTATTGTCAGTCTTGTTTACAGAGTGCTCTGCCTTCTGAATATGAATATAGTTAATTTTCACAACACCTGCTTGGGATGAGCACAGGCTCCCTAATTATGGGGCTTTTCTGATGAGAAACTGAAAAACAGGAAGATGAAGTTCAAATGTATCTACAAACTGCTCATCCTTATTTTAGCACTGTTAATATAAAGGAGGTCAGAATACATGTCATGGTGTCACCTGGCCTTGAACTTTGTAGAATTGTAGAATTGTTAAGGTTGTAAAAGTTCTGTAAGATCATCAAGTCCAGTTGCCAACCAGCAGGTTCACCATAAAGTCGTGTCCTCAAGTGCTACATCTGCTTTTTTTTTTAACAGTTCCAGGGATGGTGATTCCACCACTGCCCTGTGCAGCCTGTTCAAATGCTTGACAACCCTTTCCATGAAGAAATTTTCCCTATTATCCAACCTAAACCTTCCCTGTCACAATTTGAGGCCATTTTCTCTCCTCCTGTCCCTGTTCCCTGGGAGCAGAGCCCAAACCTGCCCCGGCTCCCCCCTCCTGGCAGGGACTTGCAGAGCCAGAAGGTCCCCCCTGAGCCTCCTTTTCTCCAGGCTCAGCCCCCCCAGCTCCCTCAGCCACTCCTGCTGCTCCAGCCCCTTCCCCAGCTCTGTTGCCCTAAATTGCTTTCTTGAAGGCAGGGGAAAAGGCTGGGAATGGTTATTAAATCCTACTTTATATACAGAATAGATTTCAGACAGATGCAGAACTGTTTTCAAGTTTACATGACACAGACCAAGTCCACACAAGACTGTGTAGGGTAGCAAGATAGGGGTTGGAATCTTCTCCCAGGCAACCAGTGACAGAACAGGAGGAAAGGACCTCAAAATACATGAGTGGAGGTTCAGTTTGGACATCAGGAAGAATTTCTTCATAGAAAAGTTGTTAAGCATTGGAAGGGACTGCCCAGGGAGGTGGTGGAGTCCCCATCCCTGGAGGCCTTCAAGGAACGACAGGACATGGCACTCAGTGCTCTGGTCTGGGTTGAGAAAGTGGGGATCAGTCACAGGCTGGACTTGACGACCTTGAAGGTCTTTTCCATCTTAAATGAATCTGTAATTCTGTGTAGCAATGTACTTAGGCTATGTTAATGCAAATATGGAAGCCGTGTACATTTGGAATTAATATCTGCTCACATCCAGTTAGTCTGAAAGAAAAGTTTGCACCTGCCTACCATGCAGAAGGATTCTGAGCATCCATCACTCCAGTAGCTGTAGAATGAGATGCTTTTAATTTCATTTCTCATAACATGCTGTGAGTATGGAGCAACCCAGGGCCACAGCTCAAAAGGCGTAGGTGGGATCTGAGTAAAGAACAAAGATTCAAAGGGTGGGTGGCAGCAATCCCTGTGATTTATTGCCGAATCCCATCCTGGTGCATGCTGTGAGCACAGACGTGAGCGAGGTCTCTAAGCAGGTCCTGTTCTCTCTCTGCTTCGGTGCACGCTGACCTGTGCTGGTCGTGCCCTGCCTCCAGCTGCAAGCAATGAAACCCAGCCAAAGAAAATCACAGACACACAAATGTATCTGCCCGATTTTGTACCAGGGGAAATTTAAATCCTGCTCGACTCACCCAGGAGACACAAAACTCTGAAACATGAATATTCATTATTATCATTATCTTAATGCTCAGCAGAAAGTACCCTGAGCATTTTGAGGGCAATGCGGGCATATTTTGTTCCATCTCTAGTCCAAAAAATTTACTTTATAGCTGAGGTTAATTTAAAAATACAAATTAAAGTAATTATTCAGTGTTTGACTCAATATTTATTAGGCAATGCTAAGCTTAAACTGAGATGTGTGCTGGAAGTGTCACAAACACAATGTAAAACAATTATTAGAGTAACATCTTCTTCTAATTCAATCTCATCTTTGAAGATGCCAGACAAATGGGGTGAAGGATTTAAGTGGTGTATTGGGTTTGTGTTGCAAGGTTTTGGTAGCAGAGAGGCAACAAGGGTGGTTGTTGTGAGAAGCTTCTGGAAGATTCCCCCATGTCCATGGAACCAATTCCAGCTGGCTCCAGGATGGACCTGCCCCCGGGCAAGGCTGAGCCCATCAGAGATGGTGGTAATGCATGGAAGAAGGGGGGAAATCTGCTGGGCAGCAGCCTGAGAGAGTGAGAATGTGTGAGAGGAGCAGCCCTGCAGCCCCCAGGGCAGAGCAGGAGGGGCAGGAGGTGCTCCAGGTGCCGGAGCTGAGGTTCCCCTGCAGCCCCTGGGGCAGCCCATGGGGAGGCAGCCGTGCCCCTGCAGCACAGGGAGGGCCAGGGGGGAGCTGAGACCCACCTGCAGCCCCTGGAGACCCCACACCGGAGCAGGGGGATGCCCAGAGGGGGCTGTGACCCCGTGGGAAGCTGTGCTGGAGCAGGATCCTGGCAGGAGCTGTGGCTCCATGGAGAGAGGAGCCCAGGATGGAGCAGGATCCTGGCAGGACTTGTGACTCCAGGGAGATTTATACTGGAGTGACCTGATCCTGAAGGATGCATCCCATGAGAGGCACCCACGCTAGAGGAGGAGAAGAGCGTGAGGGGTCCTTTGAAGAAGGAATGGCAGAGATGCCGTGTGATGGACTGACCACAGCTCCCATTCCCCATCCTCCTGCGCTCTGAGGAGAGAAGTAAGAGAATTTGGGAGTGAAGCTAAGTCTGGGAAGAAGGGCAGGGTGAGGAGATGGTGTTTTACAATTTGGTTTTATTTCTCATTGCCCTACTTTGCTTTAATTGGTAATGAATTAAACTAGTTTTCCCCGGTCAAATCTGTTTTGCCTGTGATGATACCTCGTGAGGGATCTCTCCCTGCCCTTCTCTCCATCCAGGAGCCTTTAATTGTGTCATCTCTTCCCTGCTCAGCTGAGGAGCAGATTGTCAGAGCAGCTTTTGGCTGCAGCTGACATCCAACCATCACAAAGTAGTTTGACACCTTCTCCCTTCTGTAAGACAATTACTTCTCCTCTTAATCTCTCCACCAACTGAGCTACTGGACTAAACACCTTCTCAGAGCAGGGCCTGCTTTCCTCCCCTTGAATCATTTCCGTGACTTTCCTGAATGTTAACATGTGAATTCCTGACTGGATGTAGCATTCAAATCGTGCCAATGTGTTCCTCAAAGGTAATAGCAGCTCTTTGGTGTTAGCCAGTATTTGTTGTCCCCAACATATATTTCTATCTGTGCTGTCTTCCCTACAACGTATGACTCCACCTTAATCACAAGGGAGGCCTAAAACCAGAAGTGTGGGTAGCACAGGTTGTTTATGTGGTGTTTTCTGACAGACAAACCTTTTAATTCTTAGTTAGTTCTTACTTAAGGGTGGTCTGTGCAGAACAATTGGTTTCCCATTGTCATCCAGTGCAAAAAGGGGCTGTCTCTAACATCTACTGCAGTATTTTGTTCTCTGCTCCTGCATTACACCTTACTGAGCAGAAATGCTGCTGACTTAATGTGCAATGTGGGCTGCATTGAGGAGAGACAGGAATGAACACTGAGATGAGGCAGAGGCACGCACTGCTGGAATTTGGGTAAAGACAGGACTTGGTAACACTGGAGATGCCCCAGCTGTTGGGCAGTGGAAGGAAGGGTTGGATCCAAGGCCAGGTTGGATGGGTCCCTGAGCAACCTGGGCTAGTGGAAGGTGTCCCTGCCCATGGAAGGGGGTTGGAAAAAGATGACCTTAAAGGTCCCTTCCAACCCAAACCATTTTGTGATTCTGTGATTCCTCTATTGGAAGAATATTTTGTGAAGCTGGATCAAAAGAGAGTGCCAGTCTGTACCTAAAGTATCCTTGTCACGCCTGCCCTGGTGATGTTTTGTCCACCTGAACATCCAGCTGGCTCATTCCAGGCTTAAGCCCAGCAGTAAGTCAACACATAAACACTGCAAAGGACTAGAGAGCTCAGCCTCACCTCTGTGAATGCCAATCCTCACCTGTCAGTGAAGGTACAACTTCCCTCTATATTAATATAGAAATGGACACCTCTGCCTACACTGGAGTTCACATTTGTTATTGGAGATGCAGTGGCACAGTAAGCAGAGGGGCAAGAAGTCTGTAAAAGTTAAACGTAAACATGAATAAATTCCTTGAAAGCTCAGTTAGAGAGCAGAAACCTCCATGATTACCGTGACAACTGCACTAGAGTCACTGCAGGCTAGGATGTGCTCCCAAGCTAATCTCAAAACCACTGGGAGTTGAGATGGGAATTCTGTAAGGCCCCCAAGAGAGCTATTATAAAGATCCACCATCAATGGGCCTTTCTCAGGTGGTCTCACCAATGTGCTGTACCAGAGCTCAGAGGTCTGAAGGACACCCTGGGGCCCAGGTTCCTCCTTTACAAGGGGCCACCCTGCCTCTAAGTCTGGGTCACATTTGTCCACCAGGGGAACAAACAGAGAATTTATTTCTACAAACCTCGTCCAGTCATCCAAGTTTCCCCATTTAACAACAGAATTTACTGGGAAAAGATATTTCCTAGTTTTAGAAGCCTTAACTTCACGGTCAGGGAGGAAACTCTTACCTAAACACAGAGTTTTAAGAGCAAATATGCCATGTTATATTTGTGTCTCTGTTCTTATGATTAAAAAAGAAAAAGCATAATGAGCCACTAAACAAATTATTTTTGGTGCTGACTAAAACAGTTAACAATTACTATTTATAACATAGTCTAGAGTGAACAATGTTTAGTTTTCTCTTCAGTTCTGTCCCCAACATTTGCATTTCCCTGCTCTACTGGTATGTTTTGGCACTTACTTTATTTTTGTCAGAGAAATCAGTTATTTCTGACATTATTTCAGTGCCTTCGAGGCAGAATGCTGGAACTGAACAATGGGTGCTCTCCAAGACATTTTCCAAGCCCATATCAAGATTCCTTGCTGCTAACCAGAGAAGTCATGGAAGCAGGGCCAGTGGAAGGAACACACTGGTTAGGTTCACTTTGAGCAGAAAGCTATTTATGCTGTGTGTCCACAATTACCCCCATATTTATAGTTTTATGTGTCCAGAATTGGATATCTGAATATGAGCTCTTGCTTCTTGCAAGAATGAACAGTTTTTATAATAACCAGAGACAACATGTTTCTTTCCAGCAGTCCCTAAACAAAGGAAAAGTACCTCTTCAGCCAGATCTCCTGGATCTATGGACCTTTCTCCACTACTTGTAGGTCTTTTTCAGGTGGAGAAAATCAGTAATCTCTGGAGTAATTTGTAGTATGACTGAAAGTACAGACAGCACTAAATAAAGCTGTAATGGAACTACTGCTTGTAGAATGAATTTGTCATCTTATATATCCAGTGCATGTCCATAAACAGTGTTTGATGAGGTTTTCCAGATTTCCAAGATTTGCTTTTGGGACTCTTGCTTTTTTTGAGGGTCCCTCTTCCTGATCCCGCTAGAAATGAGGCAGTTTCCTTAAGGAGCATCTTTACAATCCTAGATAGAATCAGAATGATTTGGGTTGGAAGGGACCTAAAGGATGATCTAGTCCCAACCCCCATGATACCCAGAGTCTGAGATACCAGTCCAAGACATTATTCTCCTTGTGTCCGCCATGACCCCTAATGGGTGCATCAATTGTGAAAGTTTCTACAGTAACTTGTTTACTTTTGTCCCCTGTGGCATTATTAGAACAGCACTGAAGTTCATCCAGCAGGATTGCAAAGAACGCTGACAGTTGCCTTTTGTCATGTTCACATTCAGAGATGACTTTGTAACTGGATCAATGGCTGAGCTTCCCAAAGGAGGCAGTTTTTCTTCAAGGATAATCACCTGATTCATGGCAGTGGGTGTCTCTGCTAATTCAAACCTTCCTCTGAAAATGATCTGCAGCCTCAGGTTTCCAAGACTGTCCCAGTTCAAGGTTTCATTTCTGCTTGAAACTCCCAACTTAGTTTTCCCTCTGAAGAAATAATCCAACCTTGTTGATTTCCTTCAGATACAAAGAAGGAACAAGCCCTACTAATATTATTTTCCAAGGCAAGGCTTAATTTACCCACACAACCTCCTTACTTCCTGCAAGCACCAGGTGAACAGTAGATTTTGCTTTAAATGGGTCTGCCTAGTCTTGCCCATTGCTAAGATGAGTCACTCTTAATGGTAAATATAAATACAATGGGGATCTTGAACCTGGCTTTTCTTTGTCTGCAGTTCCATGATTTGTGCGTTTAATTGTGGCAATAACTCGAGCAAATCAAGAAAATGGGTCTGAAAATAGGTACAGTGTCGATGTTGGCTGGAAAGAAAGGTCTTTATCTCTTATTTGAAGGTGTTGATGCCAAGAGATATTGAATCTCCTCAACTTTCCTTAACCCCATGGAGAATCAATGTGACTGGAGTCTTTGCTGCAGTGCCCCCATCCAGGCAGCATCAATTTGGGTTCACTTGCACTTTGAGGACTGAGAAGAGTAAGGGTGGAAGGACTGGGGGGTTGACTTCTCCTTTGAACTCCGGTGAATTTTTCACCCCAGATAAATTTGCCCATTACCACTTGGATATCTCATAATGTTTTCTTTCTGCTCAAGGCAATCAGTGGACAGAACAGAGAGAACTGGGTCTGAACAGAGCATTTATCTTGATAACATTCAGTGTGCCAGCATTCAATATCTGAAAAATGCCTTTGCAATTACTCTAATCTGTTTTAACTTTTTTCAGGAAAGCGAGGAGAGTTAATGTTTATAATAAAAATATATTTCTGATTCTTGAACAGTTTGTATATATTCCATGAACGTAGAACACTGGAAGGGAGGATGTATGAGCTATTATGGCACTGTGTAAATCAGTATATAACATTTAATCTGAGCTAGTTTGCCTCATATTCTGCTGACAGTCAAACTACTTTATTAATTTATTTTAAATTGTCCCTATGTTGGTTGATATTAACATAACAGAGCTCTTCACCTTACATCAGTAGTGTGTATGTTCCAAATGCTGTTTCTTGGGGTAATAACCAGATGAAATAGTTTATTCTTTTCCCTTTATCTCTGTGAAGTTTATGCATCCTGGCTGTCCTATTTGGAATGATAAATCCTAGCACTGTTAAACAGACTGCAATCCTGGCTTCATTATCCCTCAGTTCCATATGTTGGGCCTCTTACCACAGTCGTGACTCTTGCTGTGGATAACTTTGATACTGGGCAATTATTCTGTAATCTCAGAATACTGTAAAATAGGTGGCAATAAATTTTCCTGGAGCGTGGCTCCCTTAGGAGATCTAGGGCCTGTTCCCACACAAATATTTTGCATTATTTAAGTGGTAAACACTTATTAAGTTAATAAAGATTAATAATTAGACTGAAAAATTTCAGCAACAATATAATTAAGATAATAATACAATAATTTTATTAACAACATTATATTAATATATTGGAAATAAAAGAAATTATATTAATAAAAATTGGAGTAGTAAGTAAGTATTGATTTAGCAGTACAGAGATAGGTAGGTGAGAGTTCTGTCCTAACTCATCTTTCTGCTCTGTGCGGTGAGATTGATCTCATCAAACTCTTCATGGCTGTAATGTGTGTGTGTGAGCCTGGAGTGGCATTACACGGTGGAAAGAGACGGACACTTCCAGGACACAAGTCATTTCTGCCCAGGGCAGGATTTGCCAGTATAAGATTAAGCCTTTCCCATTGATTAGAAAGTCCAGATCTAAGGCTCAAATCCTGTCATTTTCAATTAAGATTAATCAACCCTATTGCTATCTCCTGGAAGACACAAACCAAATAAATTTCTTGCTGTCTGTCCATACAATAATTTTGCAAAACACTTTCCATGTGGAAACTTTTCCCAAGCACTTCAATGCATGATCTTTCCACTGTGATTGATGTTAGTTGTAAACTACAAGAACATGCTCAGAATTGCTCAATGCAAATCAACTCCTAAACTGTTTCCACAAAATTTGCCTCTTCCTTGTTGGAGAAATCGTGCATTAAACTCAAGGAGTGCACATTTAACTCGCTGTTGTCAAGCAATGACTGCACAAAATGCTGCAAATAATTGAAATCAGTATCATGGGTGGGAGTGGAAGGCTTAGACAAAACTTTTTACTGAAGTCCTGCCCCTGAGTCACAAGGTGCAGAAAGGACTCCCCTCTAAACCCCTTCTCAGAGGAGTCTGGGTGTGGCTGAATCCAGTTTTCGCCTTGGATTTTGTCAATAACATAAATGTAAGTAATTACAGAGGTGTGATTGAACCACCTTTGTCCTGCAGGGTCCAATGATTGGCAAAATGAAAATATTTATATAAAATGAATCATTTGTTATTACAAATGCTCAGACAGATCTTCATCAGAATTATTTACTACACAATATAAAAGCTAAAACTACTACTAGGGTATAATATAGGATAAAGCAGTATAGTAAAAGGTAGGATAGTGCACTATATTGAAGCAATTATTGAAGCAGTTATATTGAAGCTAGCAAAAAGGAAATAACTATTATGTAGAGACTTGATGTAACTCACCCAGATCAACATTCTTGGGGAGATGTCTTTCTCTCAGCCTCAAGGAGTGTCCTTGGAGGGCGTTCCCAGTCAAGGAAATCTCCATACACACACCAGGAAGGGTTATGGCAGAAGAACCTGATGTGTGGAAGGGGACTGGACTTGTACAGTACAAAGTGATCGACTGGCAGTCACAGATCTATAGGCCAGCAGACCAGCTTGTCTGTCACGTCCTGTTTCAAAAGCAAGATGTGCATTCAAAATCTGGTGAACCAGGATGATTTTAGCATAATTTAACACCATGTTTACCACTAAATCACATTCCCAAGTGCCACATCCAAACTCCTTTTGAACTCCTCCAGGGATGTTGATGCACCACTTCTCTGGACAACCTGTTCCAGTGCCTGACCCTCCATTCAATGAAGAACTTTTTCCTAATCCCCAATCTAAACCTTCCTTGCTGCAGCTCGAGTTTGTTCCCTCTGCTTCCTGCCTGCTCCTGTATTTCTTCTTATACATACTTAAGTTTGGTTTTGAAACTTCTCAGTTTGTCTCCTGATTTTGTGAAGAGAAGTTATGTTTTTGTATTATCCCTTGTGAAGGGTGATTGATATCAGAAGGGTCATGTCTGTTACTTCATTGCTGCTTTCCATAAATCTTACAGGTGGTATTAATGTAATAATGTTGAACAGGCAGTGAATTGACTTTGACTGGGAAAAAAAATAATTCTGAGATCATATCCAAAAATAGCTGTTTTTAAAGCAAGCTCATAACAACCATGTTTCCCTTTTAGCATGATGCATAATCCTATTATATGAAACAAATAACAACCCTCCCCTCCCCCCTCAATAAAAATAGAAGGTACAAGACATAATTATTGAGTCCATTTGGCCTGAAGGAATAAAACTCTGTTTCAGCCAAACAAGATAACATCAAATTTTTATTCCTTGCATTTCATTACTTATGACTCATCTCTGGCCAATCCAATTATCATTCTAAATACTGCAACTGTTTTCAAAATGCATTTCAAGTCATTTTAGACAACTTCCCCTGTACTTTTTACAAAATCAAACAAGTAGTAAATTAAAACAAGTTGCACTAGCAGTGCATTGAGAAAGTTAGGACTGAGAACTCGTTTGCCCAGAAAAAACGGAAAAGCTAAAATAAAGGAGAAAGTCCTGGAATCTGAGTTAAAAAACAGGTGACAGCAACAGTGTTTTCTTCCTGCACAGAAGGCTGGAAAGAGCCTATTGTTTGTTTTTAGGAAGAAGCAAATGAAAATATAATAGACAGACTGGAAATTAATTCAGTGCCGTGTCATAAGATTTAAAGTCTTGGACAATTTTTAAAAATCCATTGTTTTGGCTTGTTTTGAGGCGCTTTGGTTTGTAGTAGCTGTAAAGCCACAGCTCTAAAGCTGTATTTGCGATTTTGGAAGTCTTTCCCTTGGTAAGTGAAGGTGTAGGTGATGGCACATGGAAACAGGAGCTTTGGCAGCAGCACTCCTGGACTCCACTTTTCTTCTCAGTAAATGTCCAAATCTTTCACTTCTTGCAGGTCCTTAGGACTATCCCTTTTCCTGCTGTTTGGGTAGGAAGGGAAGGACATTTGTGCTGCCATTAACCAACGTGTTTGCACTGGACTGCTGAGAGAGACCTTCAGCTCATGTCAGGACTACTCTGCTTTCTGCTTCTTGAAGTTGTTTTCTAAAGAAACCTGCCAGCAAGTCCTCTAAAGATGAGCACAATAACTATATATATATATACTTTAATTACCTATTTGGGTTTTCTTTGCTTTTCCACCTCCCAATCTCTTTTAACCAGCATAATTCAGAACTGAACATATAAAATAATTCCATCTTCCTTGTCTTTATGAAGAATTAGTGGGGTTTATTTTAGTTTTTGTCCCAAGATACAAAACTGTTTCCCACAGTAAAAGCCCAGAGCAGTTAGCCTCAATTAATGTATGTGAAAAAGGTATGAAGCTGTTGGCTGCACTGGAAACAAGGTTCTAGTTCAGTGATGTGCACCCTCCAAACTCAGTGAAGATTTTAAGTACTCAGAAGGAGCAGCATCTTCATGCAACAACAGCACAGAGCCTCTGTGGTTATATAACTCCAGCTGTTGTTTAGTCCTAAAATCTTCTAGGAACCTCCGCAAATTGTGAATAGATATTTTATTTTTTATTTGGGTGCAGTTTTGAAGCCTTTAGAAGGGTGTTGCAGTGGTGTTTAAGACAGGTCCAGAATTTCCCAGAATGCAGGCGGGATTATGCCTGGACTTGTTTTTCAACTTGTTTTATCCAGCAGACTTTTTCCCCCCACAAAATAAGATCTGTAGGCTGTGGATTTACAGCTCCTTAGACCCCTTTGCACTTGGTCTACTCCTTAGGCAAACTCAAACCAAATTTGGCCCAGTACTGTAGAGCCTGATAACCTACCCCAAATTGTAGTCCTTTTTTATTATTATTATTATTAAAAACTACATATGAGAATAGATATTTCAAGGTAAGTAGCAAGTGAAAAGTTCATACCTAATTGCTTTATAACACCTTGTTTCTCTGGCTCAACCCCATCTCATGATACTTATTTGGAATGGTATCTTGTGCAGGTACTCAGACTTGGAAACCCTTTGTGACATTTGGACCCTTGCTATGAAATGGAAAACATTTTAGGTGCATTGTAAACAAAGAAAAATCCTCAGAGGGTCCAACTGACACACTGTGAGTTTTGTAACAATTAATTAACTGGATGAGCTCATAAATGTAACAAATAAGTGTGCCAAATGTGACAATGGTTCCAATTTCCCCTGAGTGTCTTACCTGATTAACATTGATTTACTATTCTGGTCCCTGTTTGATTAAGTAAAGTTCTTGAAAGCAAATAATATTTCAGGTAACTGAATTAAATCCACCAACACCACCACCCCACCCCCCCCAAAAAAAGAAAAACAAAACCAAACACACAAAGCCATGAGTCATATCTTTTATTCATTGCCCTGAAAAGTTGCAAGCCAGGATTCTCATAAAGCCAAATGACATTTTGAAAGAAACATGTGGCATAAAATCTCATAGAAATCTTTTCCAGGGAGCTGTTTTGATAGCTCTGAATGCTCCCCCACACCGACTTCATGCTCCACTTGGCACCACAATCACAATTAAACACGTTATTTACCCAACTTGTACAAGATGCTATTTCTGCAGGAAATGGACAAACAGCATTTTTAGCAGCACGAGACTGGCAAAGAGCAAAATCTGAATCCTTATGTAAGTAGATGGCCTTCTAAATGACACAAATCACCATGAGAGAAGCATTTTGTAGTTGAAAGAAACCAAGGGCAGATTTAAAGATGCTGGTTTTTAAAACTTACTATTTTCCCTGCAGTTCAGTTGCTGTAAAAGCCAGAAGCTTCTTGGGAAGGTCCATAAATGTTAATAAATACATTTTCAGTGATAACAGTTCTAAGTGCTTTCATTTGGCAAGAGTCAGAGATAATTAATTCCCTCTGAGAATGAAGTCTAAATAAGATGAAAGAGGAAAACTGCGTTGGGAGGTTGTGTGACACAGCCAGGCCAGTGCTACTGCTCAGCTCCCATCACTTTTCAGAGCAAACCTGGTGTAAATCTCCTCCACCTCTGCACCAACCTCCTGCTGCTCAGAGTCTGTGATCGGAGTAAATCACTCACCCTCCTGCAATGCAGAGCAGTGACCCCTTTAGCTCATCTCTTCTGAAACGCTTTGGTTTTCTCTTGAAAGCTCTTGGGTTTGGCTCCACCTAATTTTTTCAAAATAGTCCTTTTTTTAGAGATGCAATGGTTGTATTGAAAACTCTGGCTCTATAGAACTGATCATCAACGAGAAACAAACTGTTGTTTTGCTAATTAACATCCTAAAGAGATTGAAGTTTAGTCTTCCTGACTGTTCTCTCACCTCTGAAATCAAAAACCCCAAACATCTCCCCTTCCAATATATTTGTGTGTGGTTATTTAAACCAAATTATTCACAAAGGCTTTATGGTGTGATGGATAGCAGAGAGACTACACTCCACTGACTCTTTTTTTAATAATAAAGATTAAACCCTGTAGGTCAGAAAACAATGAGTAATATCCTTCCCTCTATAGCACTCTACATTATCTGAATGCATTTTTATTCTGGGAACCTGCTAATCTAATTTTAATTAATCCCCACCACCCCCAAAACATGGATATTTTGAAAGAAATCCATGCCCAAAAGTCTTAAGTTTGGGTGACTCATGTTAGCTACCAATATATCTGTGCTTTTTGGTGGCATTAATAACCAATAATCTCTGTTTAGCATTCAAATTTAACTCACATATTTCCTAGGATAAAGGCCTTTTTTGTGCAACACTAAAATCAAATCTCCATAATGCTTAAACACCTATATTAAGAAGTTTAGCTGAAGTTTATATAACCTTTAGATTGCCACAGTGTCTTAAAAATCTGTTTAAAGGAAGCCTTTTGGATTATCTCTTGATTACAATGTATTTAGGTGTTGTTTTCTTTTCTTTTTTTTTTTTTTTCTGTTTTTTTCTCTCTACATCCTAAAGCTGCAGATAAAAGCAGAATATGATTTTCCTATATCCCGCTTAAAAATAAACAGAGGACAGTTGATGAATCCTCTAAAATTGTGCTGCAAAGAAGCCCAGTTCAAAAGGTTATGGTTATTTTCCTTAACTACCAAGCAGAATAAACTCTACCTTTACATTTTCTGTGAATCTTTATAGTAACAAGTAACAGAGCACTTAAACTTTCAGTACTTTGGGCTTCAGTGATGAGCAGCCAACTGCAATGTCAGCAGACAGTAATTAGGCAAAGCTCGATGGGCAGCTGACAGTCTTGATCGGGGCATGTGGAAAAGAGATTTGTGCAGAAACTCCTCCTGCAATTGCAGAAATGGCCAAGTAGCACAGTCTTTTCTACCTACTTATTGTATTTAGGAAGTGTTTTCCGTGCATTGTAAAATAATACCAGTGAATCACCCATGAGTGGGACGGGACAAATAGGACCACGACCCAGCTCCATGTGAAACCTGAGCGAAGATCCCAATAAAATGCAAGTGGGTTTTTAAGTGAATTTTAAAGTGAATTTTATCCCAATCAAGTTCCAGTGGGTTTTCCAACAGACAGAGAATGTGAGTGCCTGTGCAACAAACTCAATCATAGAATTATAGAACCATTTAGGTTGTGAAAGACCTCCAAGATTATCCAGTCCAACCTTTAACCAATGACCACCTGGTCAAGCAGACCAGAGCACTGAGTGCCATGTCCAGTTTTTAAGAAGAATAGCGCTATTAACCTAATTATAATACATCAAATTAATCTGCTTTTAGGATGGTGGGGCAAAGATGTAAAAAAAAAAAAAAGTCTGCTTGTTAAATAATGGTCTAAAATAAATGTTACTGCACTTTTCTTTCTCACTTTTGCATTACTGCTTAGGAACTCCATATAAATTTCCTACTTGGCAGCAGGGAAAAAAAAGCATAAAGGCAATCCTTTTTTCAGGAGTCCTGGAAAATATTGACAAACTTGGGATAGGCAGTTTCAAGGCTGGGAAATGTTTTCCTGCGTAAAAAAAAATTATTTACAATAATCAAAGCATCTGAAATTAAGGTACGAGGCTTGAGTCAAACTAAGTCTCATGCTGCTCAATCCTTTGTGTAAAATGACCCCCACATGGCATATATTCATTTTATATTTGTTGCAAGAAATATTTTTGTTTCTTTGTATTTTTAATTTTCCCCCCTTCCTTTGATTACACCTTTTCCTTCTTTTTCTTTTCCCTTATTTCTTTTTTTTCCTTTTTTTTTTTTTTTTAAAGTATGATTTTACGTAAGCAGTAACATCAGACTGGCCCATCCTGTCACACAGCTTGGTCTAAACCACACCAAAACCTACCCATGAAGCCCCTAAAAATACCCATCAACATCATTTAGCTTTTGGGATGTTGTAATTAAACACTGGCAGTTGAACTAGTTGTTCATTTAGAGGTGTGTTTTTAAAGGCATAGGGATTGCTTATCCCTCCAGGATATTTTAATTCAGCATAAATCAAATCTGATGTTATTATGTGGGGATCAGGTGAAAAGAAATCGGTTGTGAAGGCATGAAAAATTCTTCATTAGCAGGTTGGTGTGAGCAAGACGTGAGTCATCATCTTGCAAGAGCTTTATGCATTCCCTTCGCCGTAGGATTTTAATTGGCAAAATATTCAGTGCTTAATGACTGCAAATACAAGGTGTTATTTCTGTTTTCCCCACCTCCTGAGCTAAACGTATCACCACAATCTTAATTACTTCCCATCCCAGCAATGTTTGCCATTTATCAGTCTGATTTAAAACTTTTCTGCTTGAACCTACCTGCTAATATTTTGCTGTTAAATCCCTGAGGAGCAGGAATATGACAACTTGTGGCAAAGAAAGGGAGATATCAGTGCTTTGATTGCTGTGCTGAAGAGTCACTGGGTAAAATGCTAACCAGCACCTTAGTGTCCCCCTGAGAGCTGGGTTTTTCAGTGAATATTGCCTTACACAGGTACCTCTACAAGTCTCAGATCTGTGACTCGGTGCATTTGATTTTTATTTATTTATTTAGCACACTCTCCAGTGCCCAAACTGCAGGCTACAGATTCTTCAGGGACAGAAAGGACTGAAGGCAGGCTTCCCATTTCCAAATGACTCCAAAGTCTTGCATATTGCCTAGAAAGTGAGCTCAGCCTCTCTCCTAAAAGACCATAATGACCACCAGTGTGTTTAGCAAGAAACCTAATTTTTCTGTACAGCTACTCAGCTGTATTTTTGGATAATGCCTCCAGTCTGTCTTTTAGCATCTTCTGAGGCACTTCAGACCAGTCTGGACATGGAAAAGGACTGCAGGTCAAGGTTTCACTACAATTTTTATGGCATGGTTTTGCCATAGAGCAGCAGGACCCAACTCATCTTTCCTTGCTGCAGTAGATGTGCTGAATGCATAGGTGGCTTATCACAGAAACACAATCATGGTATAGTTAAGGTTGGAAAGGACCTTCTAGGTCATTGAGTCCAACTGTTGACCAAATACCATCACAGAATCATAGAATTTTTAAGGCTGGAAAAGACCTCTAAGATCATCAAGTCCAACCGTCCTCCATGTTCACCACTAAACCATGTCCTCAGGTGCCTTACGCATGTTTTTTGAACACTTTCAGGGATGGTGACTCCACCACTTCCCTAAGCAGCTTGTTCCAGTGCTTGGCAACATTTTCCATGAAGAATTTTTCCCTAATATCCAATTTAAACCTCCTCTGGCCCAACTTGAGGCCATTTCCTCTCATCCTGTCATTTGTTTCCTGGGAGAAGGGACTGAAACCCACATACTACAACCCCTTCCAGCCCCTTCACCAGCTTAGTTGCCCTTCTCTGGACATGCTCCAGCACCTCAGTGTCTTTCTCGTTGTGAAGGGTGCAAAATGATTCCCAGTAAACCGTATTGTGAGGAGTGGGAAGAGTAAGACATTCCTCAGGTACTGACACTGGCAGGATGGAGTAACAACCATGACGGGAAACCTTCTACAGGCTCCTTTTTACCTGTGGCCTCTGTAGCCCCTTGTCCCAGGTACAGCCCTGTCATTGTGGCTGTTGGGACTTGTCTGGCTTGGACAGAGGAATTCTGCACATGGAATTCCACTGTAGGGTCGGGATTTAACCTCTGTTAGGATTAGGTAGCATTGCTTTCATTTTTATCCCTGATTTGCTGGAAGTTTGATAAGTGCTCTGAGAATTTGAAACCAAAATCACCAATCTTTGGCAATTTTAAACAATATTTTTTTATCAGCAATGCCAAGGAAGCCCCATCTTGAGACAGGAATCTCACTGTACCTGGTGCTGTTCAGAACAAGAACAAGGAGGCCCCACCAGTAGCAACTCTATGCCTTTATCAACACTACCTTCTGCTGTAAGAATATTGGAAAAAAACCCCTACAACCCTTCAGGAGTAGAGAACTACTTTAGTTTTATACATCTACTTCCAAGGTAATTTCATAAGCAAATTGAAGATTCTTCCAAACTATGAAATAAGCATGGTGATCTCATATTTTAATAATATCTGATTGCTTCTCATTCAAGCTGTGACATAACAGAGAAATTAATTAAAACAAATGTCACTGTAGTCATCTCTATAATGAATTTCAGTGCTCTAAAACACTCCAGAAATTGACATGGGAGCACAAGAAATTGTATTAAAAGGCTATGGCATTTAGTGGGCACTTGATAAAGGGTAATGACATAAATCACAGCAACAGTTTTAGGTACTTGAAATAATCATTTATTTATACACAGCTCTACTGTCTGGGGACCCTGGATGGGTGCCCTGCTGTATCATTCATGTGCTGTGCAGAAACTCTTCCTTCCTCTCCTCTCCTCTCCTCTCCTCTCCTCTCCTCTCCTCTCCTCTCCTCTCCTCTCCTCTCCTCTCCTCTCCTC
>JAWWEU010000125.1:72139716-72150061 GCA_035583155.1 Acropternis orthonyx | reverse complement strand
CTTCTCTGTATTGCTGGCTTTTGAAGTCTGTAGTGCTCTCCTAGGTTTGACTCTTCAGTCCTGTGAGTAATGGCTCTCAGATGACACTTGGAGTTACAACATTTTCTCTTGCAGTGGCTTTGTGCACTCACAAACCTCCAGGAAAGAAGGGGCAATGTGACACGGTGGTGAAAGCTGATGTATTTTCAAAGGCTGGTTCCAAAAGCTGTTGTGGGCTGCCTGTCACACTGAATTATTGCAGTAAGTTTTGCATGCTCCCTATTATTTCTTTCTGCCCTGTTTGAAGAGGCTGTAAACCTTTTTATGGATATGATTATCTCACTTTAATTTAAATGCCAGCCTCTCTGAATAGGATGACCTTGTGAATTCCCAGCTTCCAAAAGGGAGTTATGGCCATTGCTGTCCACACCTGTAAAATGTGTATCTGCTCTCTAAAAACCAACCATCTGACAGGAAAGAACAACAAACTATGTCCTGTGTTACCCAGCTTTTATTTCTTCCAAGATGGTGAAAACTACACAGAAGAACAGGCTAATCTATGTTACACAGAAACTGGAAAGCTGACTCTGAGATAAGGCAATTTAGGAGGATGAGACAGATGTAGCTGTTCCTAACTCATGAGGATGATTCATGTAACCCTTAAGGGCCCCTCTAACACCCTTTCCCCCCAACATGTTGCAGTAGTTTTCCTGCTTGCAGTGTCTGTACAAGTTGCTAATCCTTTTTGGAATTCTGCAACAAGATATTGTGAATTCTTCTAAGCAAATATTTTCACTATCTGTTGCCTTCTGATTGCTTTGCTTTCCTTCCTTTTCCTTGTTGTAAGAGAGGGGGCAAATAGGAGTGTTTTGACTTCATTTGCCCAATAATTTATTAGTCTGTGCACCTCTTTCTTATGCCCCACTTCGTCAAAAACAAACACTGTCCACATTAACAAAAATAATGACAGCATTTAAGGATTGGAAAGTTCCTCTCATTTGCCCTTCAAGATTAGCATAATCACTTTCTAATCCCTCCCCTTTTGGCTCTCTGTGCTTTAGTTATCCAAATACAATTCCATTTATTTCCACTTAACCAGTTCTTTTATGGTCCAACCCAAGACTGTCACTTATGATCACTGATTTTTCAAAGTGTTTTAAATCAATTTAATTAATTTCCATCTAATCTCTCCAAGAACCTTTGGGATGTTGCTTTCTACACCAATTAGCCTCTCAAATTACTGGCATGTGCTTGTTAAGAAATTTCCTCTTCTCTCTGAGTTCCTTTGCATGTAGCTGTTGAGTTCATGGCCCTTGTGGTAGCAGAGGGAGCTTGAAATTTGCTGCTCTTCCTTTTTTGTTAATAGATTCAGCTCTGAATGTTGTTTGCAGAACAAAGAGAAGGTAAAAGAGATATCTAGCAACTAGGAGATAAATATCTGCTTCACCCTGACTTTTTAGGTTAAAACAATTAACATGCACTGAAACACATCCTCAGCCTGAACAAGTTTATTTTTCTTTGGAAACTGTTTAGATAATTTACATGTTGATGTATAATATATATATATATAAAATCAGACTTGGAAACATATGTGTATAAAATATGTCTGAATGTATATACAATCATCTTAATATCTGCAAAACTATTACTTGCCATCTGTAATTAAACAGTTACAAATTTTGCATCTCTGCTGCTTTATGATCTCCTGTAGATTTAAAGACTTAGTTTGAATTATCAGCTGACCTGGCTGACCAGATGAATATAGATAGTAGAAGCTCAGTTTCTTATTACAATTATTTAAGGCACAAAGAGGAATTTAGTACAGCACAGAAGAGTGAGAACAGGGCAGGTTATAATCCTACCTGGAACTGGAAAAAGGAGAAAAGGAGGGAAGAAGAGAATTACACACTGAGTGTGGGAGAAGCAACCAGACCAGAGGTCAATGTGATGACTCAGTGTTGTTTATGCACCTCAAATGATTCTGTGTGATTAAATATGAATTGCATTTAACTGCTTGCAGGAAATTATTTCCCTTTAGTCTTCCTGGAAGTCTTTGGCAGGAAAAGGACAGACACTCCCTCTAGTGTCCTACTACTGAGAGCAAAATAAAGTTCAGTCTCTTTAATTTTTGGCCATTGGCTGTTCTCTTCCTTGATTTCTCACATACATGCTGATTCCAGTCTGGCTTTTAAAATCCTTCCACCCCAACTGCTCCAAACTGATTGCACTGAGATGAAAGAAGAGCTTGCCTTTGAAAGCCCTGTTTGAATCAGGAATGGGACTAATGGGAACAATCATCTGTCGTGCTGTAGGACTTGAGCAGCCTGCTCAGAAACCAGTACTATAAAAACTGGGAGCAGAAAGAATAACCCTGCTGAAAGAAACTTCTATTTTATACATGAAAATGACGGGAAATCTCCCAGTGTCCAAGAGAAGTAAAATAATGTTTGACTACCCACTCATACTAGGTTCCAAGACACTCCAGGATGGATAAGAAGAACACATTTACAGGGTTCAGTGGGCTAAAGAGGTCACTTATTGTCCCTGTTGGTGGCAGTGGGCAGGATGTGCCCCATGCTTTACACCCTGCACAATGTCCTGGCTTGGGAAAAAGTTATTTTGAGCTGTTTATTGGAGCTCTGGAGTTAGTTTTGGATTGTTTTTAATACTGCCTGCTTCTGTGGAAAGGCTAAGCAAATCCTTGGGCCATAAATCCTACCCCCATGTCATGGAAAAGTTTTTGAAGCTCCCAGTAAAGCCTGCTTGAGTTTCTCTTTGACACAAAATCTGGGACAAATAGGAGAGTTTTGCGTGCCTTTGTTACAAATATCCAAAATGAACAATACCCCAATTCTTCACAGCTGCTTGGGTCAAACTTGCTTGTTTTTTTGTATTTTGCTGTTGTGATCCTTTGTATAGATGAAATTTTTTGTTTAAGGCAGGGGGCTAAGGGACAATTGTTCTTCATACAAACACTCCTGGTCAGCCGTGGATGGACTGATTTAGCTGGAAGCAAGAAAAGTCTTTGTCCATTAGTGACTATTCACTGTGTTTCCATGTAGAAGTCCAGGGAATTGAAACATAACATCAGGTGATAAATATCCACTTATTCAGGACAGGTTGGTGAAATCCTGTGGCTGAACAATTTATGGAATTGGACACCTCTGCCTTTGTTTGTCTCTAAGTGGGTGAGAACAAAGGAGAAGCTTGGAAAGTAGAAAAGCCCCACACAAATAGATTATTGACACCAATCTACAAGTTCAAAAATTATAGGATAACTCTCAGAGGAATAAAAGAGAAGTAAGTACAGACTCTGTCACGTTAGTGACAACTAACCAGCGCTTTTCTCCAAGATGTTTTCAGAACTCAGCTGAAAGTCTGTAAAAATGACAATAAACGTGAAATGGTGAAAGTTTAACTGTCAGCAAAGCATTGAAAAAAAATAGCAAGTTTTAACTTTCAGATCATTTTTGTGCCAGGGTTTTCCCCCTTGCTTTAGTGAGGACATTGAAACCTTCCTTCTTCAAGTAATACCTTACTTGAGTGATCTGTCATCTGTATTGAGTCAAAATGGGGTGGGAGGTGGGTTAGAGCTAAATTATCTTTAAGGTCCCTTCCAACCCAAACCATTCTGTGGTTCTGAATTGCTTCCCTCTCCTGCCTACTCTGGAACTTGATGAGCTTTTTCATTCCCAGATCTGATTTTTCATTCCTCATCTGATTAGCCCTGTAGGGAAGAGGGAGAGTACTGATTTCCAGAGCAGCCTTTTAACATCAGTGGGCACCAGCAGAGATTGAGGTCTTCAGAAATGGATCTAAAGCAGCAGCAGCTCTTCAGCCCTCTGCAGAAATGTGGTCATTTCTCCACCACTCACTCAGGACCTTGAGCTGGTCGATCTGGAACTGCTGTTGTGGTGTTGGGACCCCCCCAGCTCATAGAGACATGGAATGGTTTGGGTTGGAAGGGACCTTGAAGTCCATCCAGTATCATCCCCTGCCATGGGCAGGGACGCCTCCCACCAGCCCAGGTTGTTCCAAGCCCCGTCCAACCTGGCCTTGGACACTTCCAGGGATGGGGCAGCCACAGCTTCTCTGGGCACAGTCATCCCATCACACAAGATATAGTAGTTTCTTGTGTCCCTTATACAGCACTGAGGCATGCAGGGATCAAATAAGTCGCAAAATTGGTAACCAGGATGAGAGGAGGAATACTCAGAGAAGATTAGAGGCTCTGTGTCTCAAGAATTCCCATTCAACAAGTCAGTGTGTGATTAAAAATGTTGCAGGTTATTGGATTGCAGATAAAAGAGGGAAGGAAGCAGCAGTACAATGACTGAGAAGGCAAAAATAGTATAACCCTACCAGGAGTTGCAGGGAGAGAAACTTCTTGAGGGGATGTAGGAAGAGGCAAAACGACTGCATGAAAGAGAGAAGGAATGAAGACATGGAATATAGCAGAGAAGAGGAGAGTGTTACAGTGGATTAAATATTTAGTTCCATTAATATTTAAATTTGTCCTCCTGGCTAACTTTCCAGGACAGAGAGTGCTGGAAGAAGGGTTACATTCCTCAGGAATGAGGAGCTTTGCTGACAGGAGTCAATTGACCTCCCCAGGAGTTGGTCTCTCAGCCATGGAGTAAAATAAACACCGGCCCTGTGGGGGCATGGAGAGGTCCAGTGTGCTGAAATCCCCCAAATGCCCTCAGGTGAGAAGAACAGCGAGCCCTGGCCAGGAAAAGGAGACCGATGGACCCACTCCTTCCCATGTGGGGAGGTGCAGCAGAGCTCGGGGTCCTGAGCTTTCCTGCTCGTCTGCTTTAAGTTTGCTTTGAAGATGAGCTGGCTTAGAGAAGTAGGACAGTTGTACTGCCACGAAGCTTTCATCTCCCAATTTTCCTGGCCTTCATTTGTTGCTGTTTTGCTCTCATCTGGCTGCAGCTATTTCTCAGTACATTGTATTCAGCCTTTCTGGATGAAATCCTACAGTGAGAACACACTCTGGGTACCAGAGTCATAATAACTGTTTCATTTGCTTATCCAAATATATTCAGGAATAATACTGTTTTGTTTAGCAGACATCAGCTGCTGCAAACCACTTGAAAACCACATCGTGCAGAGGCCCAACAGGGTGTTATCTAAAGTGGTGCAATCAACTTTTTTGATTTTTCAGTTTAAATTTGTTGTATCCTTCTTTCTTTCCTGTGCTTCCTCAGAAGGTGCTCTTTGGGAATACTGCCATCTTTTTTTGGTCACATTTTGGCATGTAGGTACAGCAAAGACTTTTCATCCCAGGGAACCTCGTTATACCACCTTTGTGTACGTGATTAAACTCTATTTTAAAAGTATTTAAGGCTTTTAAGTTTGTAATTTAGAGTCGTATTTCAGCTGCCACACACTGACACCACAAGTCACTGATGTGCAAAATTCTAACTTCGATTTCGATTACTTGTCCTTCACTTGGAGCACCTACCCAAACACTCCCAGCTGTGAGCAAGTGGCATCTCCCACGTGTCTGGTTCATCATCCCAAACCTCCTCCACACATCCCTTCCCACCTGTGCTGGTGTAGCCTCTTTCCCCATCATTTACCACGTTCATTGAAGGCTTTGAAAAAATATACTAGGAGGCAGTTTTCAGCCCACATTTTAACTTTGAAACAAATACATAGCTAAGAGATTTTGTTGATGAGCTTAAACTGGATAGATGTCCCACCCCTGGAAGTGTTCAAAGCCAGGTTGGCTTTGAGCAACTGGTCTAGTGAAAGGCATTCCTACCCATGACAGGGGAGTCAGAATTAGATGTTCTTTAAGGTCCTTCCAACCCAAATGACTATGTGAAATTGTCTTGCACAGTGTATCTTAATGCTCTGCATAGGAACTGAATAGTGGTATACTCTAGAAACGGTGTCCTTGACTCTCCTCGTCCAAGATGAGATACGAAAATGAAGCAAAAAGCACCTGTTGAAACCCCTGTGGGTTTGTTCTTATTTTTCTTAGAAATCCATCAATATTTAGAACTCCCTTTGAACAGGAAGAGCCAAGTGTGCACATGGGACAGGGCACCTGCAACGTGCCTAAGAAAACAAAGCTCAGACTGGGGAAAGACACAGGAATACAGTCTGTCTCCCTTGATATGCTCCAAAGTTTTAATGTGGTATCCTTGTCTCCTGTGAGCCATTCCCTGACACATCTTCCCCTGTGGATAATCTCCTGGAGAGGCAGGATGGGTGTGATGAGACCCACATCTGTCAGCATCTCCTGGCTTCGCTCCCGTTGTGCCAGTGCCTCTCCTCTGCCAGTTTGTTTGGTGCCTCTCGTGTCAACCTGCCAAAAAATGAACGGTGCTCTAGTGGAAATAATCCTGTGCACAAAATAAGTGCCCAGGAAATAGGTTTTCTAACATGCAGTCTTAATTCCTCAGGGATTAGTGTGTGTGACCAAGCCACCCGTTGGCACTGGGCATCTGTATCCTTCTCATGTTATCGATTATCACTCCTCACCCCCCAAAAACACATGTACATGTCCTCTTGAATGGGAAGAAAGCAATTACTTTGCAAAAGATGGTCTGAAGTCCTCGCCCTCTGAGGGACATTGAGATTCTTAAATCATTCCAAGCTTCCTTGGAATGATCTCAAGGCTAACTTGAAGTCCTTAGCTCAGATGGCTGTGTGCTACATTACAGCTTATGGCAATAACCTGTTATTTGCTGATTGTTTTTTTGGTAATTATTGCTTTCCCCCCACCTTTTTCCCTGTTCATTATGATTTTATGTTCCTTCTGTTTTAATTTTTTGCAGTTGTGGTTTCCTGTGAGGCTTCATTAGTGTAAAGATAGTTTTGATGCTGGATATCTGTTTCTTGCTTCTGTTATTCACTGCAGTAGGACTGTTGGAAAAGTGGGACAGGTTTCCATATTGCTGGTGTTATGGGGACAGTCTTCAGACAAATTTGAAATCAATGTTTGAAAAGGAAGTGAGTAATGGAAAGGAAATGTGATTATTTCTGTTTTATAACGAGCAAATGGAAGCCCAGTGAACCATTCAAGGAAGTTTGAAGCAGGTTGGGAGCTCAAACAAGGGACAGAATGAGAGGAAACAGCCTCAAGTTGCACCAGGGGAGGTTTAGATTGGATATTGGGGAAAATATCTGCATCCAGAGGGTGGTCAGGCATTGGAAGCAGGTTGCCCAGGGGAGTGGTGGAATCACCACACCTGGAAATGTTCAAAAAATATCTGGAAGTGGCACCTGGGGACAAGGTTTAGTGGTGAAGATGGAAGTGCTGGGTTAGCAGATGGGACTCTGTGGTCTTAGAGGTCTTTTCCAGCCTTGATGATTCTATGGTTCTGTGACTCATTTTTCTTTAGCTTTATTGACATTCCATCCCATGTTCAGGAGTTGTTTTAAGCAAAATTTGGGGATTGAACAAAATCTCTGGCAAAAAGCAAATCTTAGAGGCTCCTATTCTCCCTTCTCTTCTCATTGGCATCAGTGTTGGAGGAGCAGCAGCCAAAAATTTACATGTATCTTGTGAGTTGTACCACAAAACCAAACGAGTATGAGTGATTGAAGCGATCTGGGAATAAATAGTGTTCAGGGCTGTCAAACTGACACTTTTCAGACCTGCTATTTAACCATTAATGATGAAAAAAGAAGTCTCCATTTATCTAAAGCCAGCAAAATGTCTGGATTTCTTATCAACAGGGGGGAAAAGAGCTCACAAATCAGTCTCATTCAGCTGGAAATTTTACCATAGTTTCTGTGTTGTTTTATTTTCATCCAGAAACTGAAACTGTTAGACCAACAATTTAAGGAGTTTCTAGTTAATCTTCCCAAATTTACTGTCAGGAGAGGGTTTTTTCTACAACTTTCATTACAAGCTGGAAACATCATCGCTTGTTAACATTTCATAAGACACACGAGCCAAGTTTTTGTCGGGAGAGTTACAATGGATTTAGAGCAGGATAACAGAAAACAGGGTTTGAATAATTTATTTCTAAAGTGGAAGTTCACTCAAAACGCCCCAAGGCATTTTTTATAACCATAAGGCTCCTTCGAGGGGCACCAAGAAATCCCCAGAGAGACTCTCATGCTGATTTACTTTGAGTGTAAAGTCTTCAGGGCCGGTGGCAGATCTTAATCTGTGGCCTCTTGAGATAAATCCACATTTTCCTCTTTGAACTGCAGTTCAAGCTTCAGTTTGAAGCCAACTTGCAACCTTAAGGTCCTTTATTTTTGCTTTATCTTTCCACTATGGATTTTAATTCCTTTAACTGCTGGGCAGGATGTCTTCTGTAGTTTTTTTATTTCCCCATGTCTAATTTGGCTGGTTTAAAAAAGAAAAAAAAGATAAACCAGTCTTGTAGTTGGACACTGTACAATTATTTCATCACCATCATCAGTTATGCAATAATATAATAAAAATGAAATATAGTAATTTGATTTTTTCTTATTAGCATTATTATGATATTTTATGTTCTTATCTGGAATTTCATGGCTCTTGGCAAAATCAACAGGCTTTCCCAGCAGTGAATCAGTTTTCACTATGAGGATTTTTGTATTGTATTTACAGAAACCTGTCTTGTAGGTTCTCCTCTAAAAACAACCCAGAACTTCCTTTATTTGGCTCTAAATACTGAACTGACTTTCTTGCTGCTACTGCCTTTGGCAGTCCTGTGATAAGTGGCTTTTCTGCATTATATGTCTCATGGTCACAGGAAAAATTCAGTACTGGAAAGTTTGCGTGATCTGGATGATCAAATGAGGGGTTTGAAACAAAATAGGAATGTGTAAATTTGTTAGCCCCAAATGCACCTGTTTCCTGAAATCCCTCATGCTTTGGTCACCTTCATTGATAATAATTGTTATTCCCATAAATAAGGATGATTCTGTACAAGTCAGAGCCACCATGAACATGGACATTTCGTTTGGCTGAAGTGCCTCTCTGGCAGTTTTATTTGGCACTGGCTTGGTTGTCCTAAATCAAAAAGTTCCCCACAGTTCTTGCTTTATCCTGTCTGCAGTTTGGTCCTAAGGGATTTCCTACTGAAAATGTAGCTGAAGAGCAATTCCAATTCCCCTTCCCTTGACCAAAATCAAACCCTAAACAGCTGCATGAGACAAAATGTATGGATCTCAGTCCTGAGCTGAATGAATTAATTACTGCTCTAATCAGGTTCACAGTCCAAAATCAAGGTTTCATGGGAGCCAATGGTCTTCCTGGACTGGAATCTGGTCCTGAGAGAAAAACAGTTATTCTGCTAAAAAGACGGGGGGAAAACACAAGAACCTCCACAAAATGGAGGCAGAATTTAATTTGTATTTCTGTTGCATCAAGATGTATGTAATAGAAGTGTAGTCTGGACCCTCAAAGCAGCTTTGCTACTGTTGTTTCAGGATCTTCTTTTGCCTCACACATACACAAAGCCATAACTTAAAATCCTAGCCTTGATAAAGCCTATATCCTGGATTATTTTAAGCAGATATAAAGCTGCAACATTATTCCAATTTTATTTAATCTTTCCGGTCCAGTTAACTTCAAATCTTCAGAAAGTCATGACCAGCTGAATTGGATTAATGTTATCGTTCTGATTCCTGCTAATATTTGCAGAATCACGTTTTCAACTTTTCTTTCCAACTTCATGACCCTCTACAGTGGTAAATTGGTAGTTCTTATAAGATATCATAGAATCTTAAAATCACAGAATGAGTTGGGTTGGAAGGGACCTTAAAGATAATTTAGTTCCAACATCCCTGCCATGGGCAGGGACACCTTCCACTAGCCCAGGTTGCAACAAAGCCCCATCCAACCTGGCCTTGGGCACTCCCAGGGATGGGGCAAGCTGTGCCAGGGCCTTACAACTCTCAGAGTCAGGAATTTCTTCCTAATATTCACCCACTTCACTTATTCTAAATGCCTTGTAAATGGGAAAGTAGGCTGTGATCTAAATGATCTAAAGCCAGGGGATATTGTAACTGATGCTTTCTGCTCCTGAATATTGATTAAAAAAAACTTGCTCAAAGAGACATCTTTGGCTTAGATTTACAACATATGGTGCATCAGCAATGGAGATGCCTTCTAACCCTTATGAAATAAGCAGTGTTCATTCACACATTTGGAATGAATTTTCAAGGGTCCTAATTAAGAAGCAGAAATAGGTTTTATGTACATATAGATCTTGTTGAAAGACAGGAATCATCAAGCCTATTTTTGTAAATATAAATGTACTCTTCAAACACATACATATTATTTTCTTGGGCCATATGTTGTAGGTGTGAGAATGTGATGGGTTTGCTAAATCCCAAAAAACTCAGATTAAGGTTTTAGTTTTAGCTAGGCCCCACTTCTGTGGGTCATGTGGTTAGGGACAGG
>JAWWEU010000125.1:72111803-72125962 GCA_035583155.1 Acropternis orthonyx | reverse complement strand
TAGCAAATGACACGTAGCCTCTGTGTGTGTTTGCAGGAGAAGAATATTATAAAAGGATTAGTATATAATTAATAAATGGCTTCTCTTATCATCATATTGGTGTGTTGAGTTGTCCAGGGACTCACATGGGGAACGAGAAACCCAACAATGTAAAAGAAAAGTTCTTTCCCTGATTTTGCTCTGATGAGTCATTGTAAAGAAAAAGAAATTCCATTTGCATATTGAAAGTGAAAAACATCACCTGGTACAATTTTTCCAGGCTGCTTAGACTTGCAAATGCTGCTGATGGACAAAACAGGAAAGCATCATGAGCACATTCCAACAGCAGGATACTGAGGGATTTCTTCTTAAAGTCTTCTTTCAGGTGAATTACAGAATCTAAAATAGTACCAATGGTGTTGACCTCCTTTGTAAAGTGTTTAGTGATTTTCTGAAGAAAACAGATACATGAGCTAAATTGTTGTTGTTATTAATAATATTATTATAGTATTATTAGTCTTATTCTGTACCTATTGAGTACATCAAATGACCACTAAAATCATTATTTCAGCCTTTAAATTTCTATTTAATAGATTTGATGTATATTATATAACTATTTCCATATAATATCCATGTTCTCTATTCACAAGCTAAGAGCTTTTCCTGTTGTACTTCCCTTTTTTGCCATTTTTACTTCCCTTTTCTTGCTCCTATGTGCATTAATTTTATTTTCCTCAAGATTTGGAGTAGCTCTACGCCCATCATGTTGTTCTTTAGATCTTTTCAAGCTTAACAATCTGTGTCTTGTTTGGGGTAAAGGTCTGGGAAAAAAATTAGGTGGAAAGCAATATTTAGGTGAATATCCATGTGCCACAGCTGGGCATGTAATACCTTCCAGTACAGAGGTATCCATGAGTTAGACAACAAAGTGATGCTTCCCCTATTATGGATTTCAGTAACTAATACAGCAAAACAAGTATATGAGTACTCTTAGGGATGCATATTCCTGGTTTGCCTGGATGCTTTAATTTCTGCCAGCTTCTCCTTTACTTCTTTCCCTTTGGCTCAAAAGAAATGGACACCTGTGTACTTTTTATCGTCAAAAACTCTGCCCCATCACTAAAATCATCACATTCCCTTGATCCTCAGCACAGCCTTGCAGCAGGGAACTGGCAGGATGGCTCACCCTGACATCAATGCTGCAGTGTTTGGGTATATTACAAGTGTTACTCTTTTATTTATATAGTTATATATGGTCTGGAATAGGACTTGTGGAGGAAAAATAGGTACAGCCATTTATGAGAAATATCACCTCCCAGAATTGTGTGTAAATAACCCAGCAAAGCAATTTCTAACTGTCCTAAAACCTTTCTCATAAAATCTTTCACTTCATTCAATAAAAACAAAAACAAAAGCTCAAAGTGTCATTGAAATAAAACAAAATGACAGAAGGCATGTCACAGTATCACTTGAGAACATGAAACCTTATCTGGTTACCCCAGGCAACCTGATACAGATTCACAACCTAAACCTCTGCTTTAAGACACACACAAAAAAAGTCTTAAGGATGGGTTTTGTCCCAAATTTTAGCGATTATTAATGACAAAAAGGTTCCATAAATCTCTTGTCCAGAACTTTATATCCTTCTTGCAGGCCTAAAATTCAATGACTACAGCAAGAATGGAGGAGGAAAATGCTACTGAAAGCAGAAATCAGCTGCTCACCATCCCAGAGACAAGAAAAGATCCAACCTGCCATGTGAAGCCTATTTTTAGGAATTGCCTTTTTGTTTTTCTCATATCTTTGGTAAGGGTAAGATAAATGTTTCCATGCTTGCAGCATTTGAGTACACACTTCCCACTACATAGAAAGGCAGAACTGAAACTCAAAACATTGAAAATATCTAGATATATCCCAAGACTGAGGACTATGCTGCTGTGCTTGGGCACTGTCTGCCCTTGAAGGCAATATGGAACTGCCCAGCTCAAGCAGAATCTTGTAACAGATCCTTCTCTATAACATCCTCCCTCATAAAACTTAGGGCAGCTCAAATACAAGCGAAGGCGGCTCCAAAATCCTGTATGATTTCCAATTCTCCACTCTGCCCTACCCTGAGTGAAGCAGGCAGGATCACACACATTATGCATTTTAATATGAATTTCTATGAGCTGCTTTGAAGTCCTTAACGCAGCAGGACACCTGATGACCACTTTGGGTGTTGTTGCCTCTCTCACCAGCATTGATGATCTCATCACTGCTCCTTCATTTACTTTGCCTAATCAATTAGGCTGTTATTGTTCTGGAAGTTACAGTAATTGGCAGGTTCAGCAGACACAGCTGACAGTCACTACACCGAACGGTGGGGGTGTGGGAATACATTTAAATACATATGCATATTGAAAACGAGCCCCTAACAATATTAAATACAGACAACCTTAAAATAACTGTTGAAATACATAACAGTCAAGGAGAATAATCCAAAGTATCCCACTGATTGCAATCTGGGAAGCTCAGAGGGAGACAAGAGAAGTATTCAGCAATCCAGTCTGCAGTGAAATTTGGGGGTATTTGGTTTCTCATGCAGGCTATCACACATTTTGTGTGATTCTGTGCTAGGCAGTTCTGTTGCTGTTTTTGAGAGGATATAAGCAAGGTTTGAGCACTCGGGTTGATTTTGGTGTCTTAGTTCTTGTCTATGAAATAGGAGCAATACTGATCTCATCTCTCTGGCGCCCAGGGACAGGCATGAAGCTGTGTTAGGGTGGGTTAGGCTGGATATCAGGAAAAGGTTCTTCACTCAGGGGGTGGTAGGGCATTGAAACAGGCTCCCCAGGGAAGTGGTCACAGCACCAAGACTGATGGAGTTCAAGAGTGCTTGGACAACACTTTCAGGCACATGAAAACCCTGATGTTCCTACAAGATCTACTTGGCTCTGCTGTGAACCTCTCACTGAACCAAAGAGAGGAGCCAGTGCAGCTGTTTTACGTCTCTCGCCAAACAATAAGAAGCAGACAGTAATTAAACTCTTGTACCAGAGTTTGATAGAATTAATATTAAATTGCTGTGCCTTCAGGTGGACATGATGCCTATCACAGACTTACACATCAGGATTGCAGAAGGCAGAAACCTCCTTTAGAGATGAAAAGCAGAGCAGGCTGGTTTTACACAGAGCTGGTTATTATTACAAAAAGTACACTTAGAGGCAATAAAAATGTATAGAACTTCCATCAGCCTAGGGAAAAAGATAAAAGATGCTAAAGTTTGTGGAAGAACAAAGAATTTAAGAATTGGGAATTGAGAGGAAAGAAAAAAATGAAAACCAGACAATTTGGAGGGTAGGGGCTTGAGTGCTTCATGTCTTTCAAACTAGGAAATACCATTTATTTATATTGAGGATTTGTCTTGGCCAGATTGAGCCTGTAAAGGGACGTGGTCTTGTTTTAACTTTTGCAGGTTTTGTGGTAAAAATTGGTGCAAGGGGTGGAGGGTCATGCTTCAAGTTTAATTCAGTGGTAGGACTCCTTCCTGGACTAACCTGCATTGAGCTGGCCTGATGTGAGAACGGCAAATGGAACTGAAAGAAATAAGTCTGACAACAAATCCTCCGAGGCAGTGTTGAGATGAACATTTTCCTGCCTGCTTTGGTGCTCCTGCACCTACAGACTCGAGGGACCTGCATCATCTGTTGGGTTCCAGCTGCAGCTGGGGTTCACAGCCATGCTGTTGTGAACCAGTTGGTATTTATTGTCTTTATATTCACGGTTCTGGGATGAGTTATTATTTCATGTCTGCACATTTTGGAAGTTGCTTGCATCTGCTTGCCCTGGTTAGAGCTGGAGCTTTGGAAAACAGGATCCCAAATGTTTCACAGAACAGAAGCCCGGGTCTGTGTTCCCTGATTTAATTAGCTCCTGGTTTAAATTGTTATATATGCTTATGTGATAAAATGAAAATTCCTAAGAGTCATTACAAATAAAAGATAATGACGGTGCTTGGTATTTTCCTGCATAATTTGTTTACATACTGTCACAGCATAACAGAGTATAAGAAGACTGCAAACCTGAACAATATGTCTTGTTCTCTCCCCTACAAACAGCACCTGTTTCCCAGAAATGATAAATGGAAAATATTATTTCTTAAAGAATAAAATGAAATCAAATGGAGCCTGTGAGTACCAAATCTGAAAAAAAGAAAACCCCAACAATTGGACTAAAGCTGTGTAAGAGAAAAGTAACTGGGTTCCACACAGAAACAAAATTGCATTTTCTGAAAATCTGGAGAACAATTACTTTAAGCTAAACAGCCCCAGCACTGCACTGTCAGTGTTTATTTACATGAAATCTCCTGATAATACCAAAGCTCTCTACATGGCAATGTCAACATATGCTTCAGAATATCATGCAGGTGCCTCTCTCCCTTACCTAAGTGTCTGACCTCTCCTAAGTGTTACATTGCCAAATTAAGGTGGATCTCACAAACAGAAGGTAAAATAATCACAGAATCGAAGAGTCACACACCAGTTGGGGTTGGATGAGACTTCTGGATCATCCAGTCCCAAAGTCCCTGCCAAGGCAGGGTCACCTGGAGCGGAACACAGGAATGTGTCCAGGTGGATTTGGAATGTCTCCAGAGACGGAGACTCCACGACCTCCCCGGGCAGTTGTCCGAGCTTTGGCACCCTGAATGTAAAGAAGTTCATTCTCACGTTGAGGTGGAACTTCTTGTATTTTAGTTTATGGCCATTACTCCTTGTCCTGTTGCTAATCCCAGATACTGATCCAGCAAAACTCTGTGTTTAATCGTGTGTTTATCACAGAATCATCAGGGCTAGGCAAGACTTCTAGGATCACTGAGTCCAACTTCTCTCCCAGCACGGCCAAGGCCACCACTAACCCATGTCCCCAAGTGCCACATCCACACATCTTTTAAATCCCTCCAGGGATGGTAAATCCATCACTGCCCTGGGTAGCCTGTTCCAGTGCCTGAACACCTTTTTTGTGAAGAAATTTTTCCTAGTATCCAATCCAAACCCTCCCTGCTTGTGTCTCTCAGCATGTAGGGACAGCCTGCTGCTGCACCTTTAAGATTTCCTTCTTGAAGCACGTAAGGTTGGACTCTTTGTCCTTCAGGACCCTTCCCAAGGGACTTCATTAATAAGGCTCTTAAACAGGCCAACCTTTGGCCTCTGGAAGCCCAAGGCAGCAGTTTGTGCCCCCCTTCTCACTTCTTTGTGACAGCTCTGCCTGAGATGCCTTCCAACCACCCCATCACCCAGAAGTCTGGCCACAAACAGCAGGTCCAGTAGGTGCCTTCCCTAGTGGGCTACCCCAGCAGCTGTGTTGGGAAGTTGTATTCCATACACTCCAGTGATCTTCCAGCCTGTTTTGTCTCCACTGTGTTGTATTTCCAGCAGGCATCTGTCAAGGTGAAATCCCCCACGAGAACAAGGGCTTAGTGATAGTGAGACTTCTCCTAGTGGCTTATGGAATATTCCACCTGCCTTCCTCATCCTGGTTGGGTGGTCTAGACCAGACTCCCACCATGACTTTGTTGGCCTTCCCCCTGATTCCTATCCAGAAATACTCAACTCTATTGTCACTGTAATTAAGCTCTAGACATTCAAAGCACTCCCTAACACACATGGCTAATGTAATGTTTAATGTAATGTTAATTCCATGTGTATTTAATATTTTATTGCTTATTCCCCTTGCAGCCACCCAGACCTGAGCTTCTCCACCCATTCAAAAGCAAAAAATCCTGCACAGGAACAGAGGGAAAGAATGAAGAGCTCATTAGTCAAGAGTAGGTTTTGTTTGCTTTCTTTGTTTGCTTTTGCCATGATCAGCAGTTTGATATTAGTTAAGCAAAGACATGGAAATCCAATGTGATTTTTAGTAAGTGGGAACTATAGGACTATAAATGTTTGAATTGTTTCCATCACAGCTTGACATAGTAATTTGTGTTGTCTTCATCCCCTCACTCGCATTTTTCTCAACATACCAAGGAGAAGCTTTAAGACTTTCCCAGTTTAACCCACAGGATATCCCCCAGGATTACATGTTAATGCCTCAGCAGCTGTCCTGACTTTCCACTGTTATAAACCTGCCTGTATTATCCCTGCAGCCTGCACTGTATGGGCATCAATACTCACTAACTCGGGAGCCAATTAACCAACCTCTTTGATTAATTAGTTTGAAGTGTGACCTACATGCTTTGATTTTTCCTTTAAGTTTTGATTCTGACATTTTGTTGGGGCGGTCTTGATTCCTTTCTCATTTTCTCAATGCAACTTCTGCTTTGCTCTCCATGGGGAAATTAGTTTTCTACTCAGTCTTCCACACAGACAAAGAAAAATGTGGTGATATATACCTCAGAATGACTAGAGGGTTTTTGTGAAACCATCTCTTGCTGTATCTGGGACTCAGTGGCAGAACTGAGTCAATGAAATGGGAGAAAAAAATCACATCAGAGGTGTAGAGTTAGAGGAGATATTAATCAACACATAATGTCTTCATGTCTCCCTGTATTCCTTCTGCAAAGTTAACTCCCCATAAAGCCTTCTGGTTCATTTAATATATCAAACTCCAAACTGGACATGTTGCATTAATTTAAATCAGTTTAAAATACCACCTGGGGCAACATATTTACTAGAGCTGTCAAGAAAACACATCTGGTTAAGATCCTATTTATATTTCAAATAAGTTTTGCCTGAACTTTTTTATTTAATTGCATTTAAATATTAGAGTGGAGGAAATTTATATTGAACTAAATAATTACTTTGCAATTACAGGACTATATATACACAATTAAGTATTTGGTTCATAAAAATTTATGTTGAATATTTGATGAAGTTTCTTTCAGGTCAAGAAGGAATTATATTCTCTGAGCATTGTTATTACTAAACACCGCCCCAGTGAACACAGTGAGCTATTTCTTTAAAGAAAATTATATTAAAATCTCAATAATGCATAAAGTTTAGTGTGACGTTTCAGTAGGCTGGAATAATTAGCTTACAGCCATCTTACACTTTTTTCTTTTGCCTTCCCCCGAGGGGAAACTCCTTAATATTTAAAATTTATACAATTTATATATAAAATATATAATTTATAAAACGTATATGATGTCTGAAAGGACATGGTGAGACCAGACTTCGGTGTATCTGCAGTGAAGATGTTACAATGTGAAGATCCTGACCAGTTACAGCCAATGATCAAAAAGATATATAAAAAGGAACCCACAAGAATAGGGTAGTCATTTTTGTTGGGACAAATTCCTTACTTTTTTGTTTTAAAGTCACAGAATTCCCCCAAAGCTGTGTTCATCTGCAGACTTTTAAATACTTCAACAATTTTACCATAAGGAAGTTTTTTTTCAGATTTCTTTTTGAGGACTGTTAAATTTCCAATTTTATTTGTATGTTTGAACCATTATCCTCATTGATAATGCCCCAAATGTTTAAGGTCTTCAGCTTTGTGAAGCTGCTCTCAGCCTGTTTCAGCATTTGCATTTTTAAGTCCTGTCAGAAACATAAAGGACTGGCTGATTGCATCTAAAATCAGAATTTGTGTGTGTTCTGAATCCATCAATTCCCACCTACTCGCTCTGGATGATCAAGCACTTTGGGTTTTCAGTCAGAGGATGGAACTGTCCAGGGTTACCTCAGAGAAATAGACTTATTCTGTAGCAAAATTCTTCCATTTTCCCTTTATTTCTGTTTCTGGGGTCAACAAGCTCATCATCTTAAATAATCGCCTGGGAAAATGTGGATAAAAGAAAAATATGGACAAATGCACATAAACACACACAAATGGCAGATGTCTCATTTCATATTCCTGTGTTCTACAACACGGTTTCAATAGTTGCCCCAAGTGCTGACCCTTATAAAAAATTCAGCCTTGTTTCCATACCAGTCCCACCTAATGCCCCCAGGATCTCCCCACTGCAACACAGATGCATTGCAGGGAGGGACATTGGCACTGCTAATCAGAAATCTTTAAAACCAGGATTTATTCAGTGTTCTGTCTTTCTTCTGGGACACAGGTAAATAATCCTGGGGATGAGAGTGTAGTGCAACAACTGGGGCAAGGAACTGGGACAAGGGAAAGGAGAAAAGAATCACGGATATCTTAAAAACTATCCCAAAGACTTAGAAATCCAAACTGTAAAGACTGGTAACAGAATAGAAGACAGGTAAGTCTAGTACTGTGTTGTCTGGAAGGCTTCCCTGTCATGCAATCATTTCATGATTAACGTATTCACCTGATGATTAATGTAATCATTACATTGTGAAATATTGGAGGGCTCATTACACAGCCTGTCAAATAATGCAAACAAACAGTGAGTGTGCCTTAAACTACAGAGAGATTCACTTGATTGAATGAGGCAGGGAACAAATTAATAGACTTATACCAGAAAAAACTGTCCCCAGGATGACACAGGATTTAAAGCAACTTCCATGTCCTATAGTTAAGTAAAGGTCTTCTCAGGAGACAGTCTATTCTTTGTCTAAGCTAAACTTTTCTCGTGCAGTTTCCTATAAAACTGAGACATTGACCGTTCCCAAAGCTACAAGACAAATGAGTGAGTGCCCTGCTGCAGTTGACAATCCAGTTTGCAATGTCTCATCAAGGCTTCAGGCCAGGAAGATCCCCAAGCATGTCACTAAATCTGAGCTGGAGTGTGTGGCCAAGCCACGCTACTCATGAGTCTGAAGTCAGGCCCCAATGATCATCAGTGCCAAGGGATGATTAGTTCCTCTTTTGGACAACTAATGAGCTGGGACACAATTATCAGATTCCAGTAACAGTCTACCAGTGTGTGTCAGCGTGTGTCCTCCAAAAGCTTCGCACAGAAGTATTTGTATGTCCCAGTGAGCTTGTCTTGGAGCAATGAGAAACCTCTCTCACCATCACTTGTGTGTTTTGGGAGAGGGCAGATGCATTTAGCAGTAGTTTGAAATTACAAGCTGAAAGCCCATTCCAATCAACAGCCATCATTCCATAGACTTAAGTGAACATTAGATCAAATATTTAGGTGTGCAAAATAGATAGATAGATTAGATAGATAGATAGATAGATAGATAGATAGATAGATAGATAGATAGATAGATAGGTAGATAGATAGGTAGGTAGATAGATAGATAGATAGATAGATAGATAGATAGATAGATAGATAGATAGATAGATAGATAGATAGATAGATAGATCAGTTGATCCTATTGAGGGCATTTTGGACTTGCAGTGCTGTATACACCTACTTTGAGCTTACCATGTATCCTCAAATCACAGAATCTTAGGATGGTTTGGCTTGGAAGGCACCTTTCCAGATCATCTACTCCAAGCCCCCTGCCATGGGCAGAGACATCTTCAAATAGACCAGGTTGCTCCAAGCCCCATCCAACCTGGCCTTGAATGTTTCCAGGGATGGGACAGCCACAACTTCTCTGGGCAACCTGTGCCAGCGTTTCACCATCCTCCTCTGAAAATAAATTCTTCCTTACATCTAGTCTGTATGCCTTCTTTTAGGTTGAAACCATTATCCCTTGTCCTATCACAACAGGCCCTGCAAAAAAAAGTCTGTATGCATAATAGATATTTTTATATATATATTCTCATATTTTGGACTTGCATAGATTTATATATCTACCTTGAGCTTACCAGGATTCACAGAGAAGTGATTGTTAATTGAAGGTTTTTTATGCATCATTATGATTTTATTTGGCCAGTGGGAGATCAAAAACAATCTATTCAGCAGCAGCAGGAATATTCTTATTTCAGGTGGTTCTTCCTCATCATATTTTCTTGGTCTTGGAAGTTAGATTTACATTCTTTATTTTCGTACAGACATGAAAGTAGTTGTGTACAATGCTGCCACACCAAGGGAAATAAAGAAAAGAATGGAGAAACTAACTCATTTCAAAAGAACTGACTGAAAAGGATTCCTTGGTGAAACCCAGACTTCAAAAATAATTGTGAGAAGCCAGAAGAAAAATTAGAGAGATTTTTTTCTTTCATCTTAAGATTGATTTTCTTTTTTCAAAGGCAACAGATCAATTTGGTCTATTTTTAAAAGCATTTTTCCAGCTGGTTTTAAAGCCATTGTTCTTGAGGAAGTTCTGTCAAATCTGACTTATTCAAAAGGTTTCTTGGTTTTTTTTTCCCTCTGGATGCTGATGAGTAAGGCTAAAAGGCAACTATGATACTAAGAACTTGTGACAAATGCCTTTAATGGGGAGCTTTCTGATTTGTTTCTCTGGGAACTGACTCCATGTGAACTGCAGCTGATGCTGGAGGAGCAGATTAACTGTGATACACCAGGATACTGTCCCATCTCCCCTAGACTCCACCATGTACTATTGAGGGATTAAGCAGGACTAGAGAAAGAAACATCCAAACTCTCCATCTGGCAGAAATAGCAACAGGCAAAGCAAAGACTCAGGGAGCAAATTAGGTTGTAGAAGTCCCTGGCTAAGGTCAACCCTCTTCCCAATAACTCAGTGGGTGTGGGATGATGTTGGACAGATCTCTAGCCAAGTCACACATCCTTTGGAAACACCAAGGCCTGGATTGATCCTGTCTAACTTTAGACATCCATCTGAGACATCTGCATCAGTTAGACTGTGGTCTTTCCAGAGCAGGTCCATCACCACTGGTGTTACAGCCTGCCATGCAAGGCAGAAGTAACTTTTGGTTTTTTGCTAATAAATCCCTTGGGGTGAATTAAAGTAAATTAATAATGCAAGATCAGTGTTAACAGATATATATAAATATATATATCCCTATATATATATCTCATTATTTATATCTATATATATCCCTATATAAATCCATGTATATATAGGGTTTATTTTAGAACAGTCTGGTTGCAAACGAAACAGATGTGTAGCCATTTTGTTTTTTTTTATCTATAGTAGTATGGCAATATAAAAGCGTAAAGATATCACCCAAGAAAATGTGTAAAGTAAAAGGGAGACAGAAAAAGAGAGACAGAGAGAGAAAGATAAAAAATAAGAGTTTATAGTCACCACACAGAGGTCTCTGGTGAACTTGCTGGTGTCACTGGTTTCTTGGCTGGTCAGGGAATGGTGGGGGAAAGAAACCCCTGAAACATGAAGTCCACTGGGTTTATATACCCTCAGAAACTCTTCTGATGCCTCCGCAACATGTGTGGAGGGGTACTGTTTTGGCACAATTATTTAGGCTTCAGGTGGGGCTGCTTTGGGCTGCTAAAAGTGAGACCTTCTCTGGGACGGTGCTGGGTGTGTGCACAGGGGGCCTCCTCTGGCACTCCTGGTTCATAGAAGAGAAACATCACACAGCCAGAGAGCTGCCACTGGCCTCCTTTAGATGAGCATCACCCACCCAGACAAGCATCACCCAGCCACAGTTTGTGGGCTACGGCCTCCTCCCCTCAGCCTCATCTGCAAGCCTCTGGCAGCAGGCTGGCACAGCTCCCTACAGCAGCAATGTTTTAAGGCAATTAAAATGTCCAGTTCTTCACAACTGGAGGCAGAGAAGTGATTCTAAAGAAATATTGATATCTTTGGCCTCCTTCTCCATCTATTAACTATGGCAAATGCAAGGCAACAGGGTCCCTAAAAAAGGTGCCTTGGTGAAATGACACATCAGTTGGAATTATCTGAGTTATGGCATGAGGCTGTGCCAGGGTAGGGTCAGGTTGGATCTCAGGAAAAGGTTCTTCCCCCAGAGGGTGGTGGGCACTGAGCAGGCTCCCCAGGGTAGTGGGCACGGCCCCGAGGCTGCCAGAGCTCCAGGAGCCTTTGGATGATCCTCTGGGGCACAGGGTGGGATTGTTGGGGTGTCTGTGCAGGGCCAGGAGTTGGATTTGATGATCCTTGTGGGTCCCTTCCAGCTCAGGATATTTTGTGGTTCTGGGAATTGAGACCTCTGGATCGAGGCAGCTGTCTGCAGAGTGCAGTTGAAGTTTAGTTTTAATTTCCACCCTCCCCCCCAATTCTTCCCGTGATACTACATTCCTTCCTTCTCCTTTTACTTCACCACCTTCCCTCCTTCCCTTTTTCTATACCTTACCCTTTAGCCTCCTCCTGTTTCTCACTGTTTGCTTCTCCATACATTTTGAAAAATCCTTATCTAAAAGACGACAAGCAGGAATGAGGGCAAATGAGCTGCTGTCACACTCTGAGTGTTACACCTCTCCCGCCATTCTGGATGTAGCATTTCTCTTTAAATTACACACTCCTTAGAAGCAGACCTGTGTGTGCTCCTCTTCGTGCAATGCCAAGCACTACAGGGGCCTCCAAGTCCTTAAGTACAACCATAATAAAAGCAGTAATAGCAGCAAAGGTGTGAGTGGGTCAGCCAGCTTCCCTTTTCCTTTTATCCTGGTGAGCTGGAAGGTTCACACCATACGAAAGGGAACACAGATGAATGAGAGCTCTGCTTTCACCTGGCAAAATGTCTGCAAATATAAACTGCAGAGCAGGTGTTCAGAGAAATTAAATGATTCCGAGTAATTTACCATGGCAGGAGCATCAATTTGAGGATTGCTAAACTGCAGGTACTGAAATATCCTATTTTATTACATTTCAACTAGTAAATGTCAGCTGCTTTATTGGTTTTAACATCATATCAGGTGCACCGATAAATTTAGCAAACACACCAGTTGGGTTTCTAATGAGCATGGACTACTCACCTCAGAGACCATTAATTCTGCTTCATTTCTGAGTTCCAGGAAGCCAGAGGTGTATTTTACTTGTGATTTTCTCCCACTCTACCAGTTTCATAGCAATTTATTACATAATTCATATGTGTCTTGAGCAAAGTTTTATTGGTTCATCGAGCACGGAGCTTGCTTTATTTTAAGTTTAATTCTATTAACCAAGTTCTCTTCACTCAAATCTAGAAAAATAATAAAGCTGATCTGCAAGCTAACAACTTGACTTTCACAGCTAGAAAATAGAAGAGACACCCTCTAAAAAACACATCCCAATTTGGCATTAAAAACCATGATCTGGCTAAGCAGTCAGTTAAATGCATTATGAATGTCAAAATCAATTAAAAGGAGTTCCTGTAGAGCTTAAATCTTCTGCTGATGGAAAGGGATCTTTTTCTTAGTCCTGAAAAGGATGAAAAACAAAATGCAGCAACATGGGCATCCTAAAGGCATTTACTGAATACAAATTAAAAAAAAAAATGAAATAATGAATTGTTTGAAAACAGAGTTTGATGACTAATGAAAAACCATCAAACCAAGGTCACTAAGATGATTTTTATGCTCCATGAACATGACACTGACCCGTTCTGACAGCTCTGTGTGTTGCATTACAATTCAGGGCGCTCTGCCATTCCTGAAGCCCTTGTCAGTCATGGCATATTACTCTCCCAAATTGCATAATTACATAATGACTATGCATTGATAGAGTGTCTCTGTCTGTGAATCCCTTTAGCCAAGGGGGATGTGGAGGTGTCTTCAGAGGGAGGAATATGCTCACCTTTCACTTTGTACAACATCGCTGTGAGTCATACGCGAGCTGGAAGTGGGAATGGGTTTGGATTTCTATGGCAGGGAAAGTTTGGGTGGGTGAGATTAATTCAGTGTGGGTGGTGGATCGACATAGCAACTAATATGAAAACTTGACAGTGACGACAAGTGGGACGAGTCTATTTTCTATTTTTTATGCTTGTTGGAGGAAGTGCAGCAAATTCAAACCCAGCCAGGCTGTTCCTTCCCACCCAAATCTAAGGGAAGACTGCCATCTAATGAGCACTATCAGAAATTCCTGCCATATCATGACTTTTCCTGCCTTGGCGGAACAAACTTTATTCACCACATAACAGCTTGTTTCAATCTGCAGGTTCAGCAGCTCAGCTACTGCTGAACTTGACCTTAAAGTATTTAATGGTGTTAGGAGCTGGCTTCTGAGTGGGCTGAGGATAGTTTTGCTGTCTCCTTATATCCCCTTTATCCAGCTTCATATTCAAACACACTCACAAGGATCTCAGTGCAATAAAAAAACCCCACACTACAACCACTCTAGGGAATATATTCCTTGCAATTGCACCTAGTACTACACAATGAAAATATTACCACAATTCTGATTTTAATTTTTTTTTGTTTTAGAATCACTCTGAACATGTTTCAGCAATGAACTGATCAGACTAATTGGTTGAAAAATCAGTGTAATCCAAAGGAAGTCTGA
>JAWWEU010000125.1:72081007-72096013 GCA_035583155.1 Acropternis orthonyx | reverse complement strand
GGGATATTGGGAAGGAATTGTTGGCTGTGAGGGTGGGCAGGCCCTGGCACAGGCTGGGCAGAGAAGCTGTGGCTGCCTCTGGATCTCTGGAAGTGTCCAAGGCCAGTATGGATAGGGCTTGGAGCAACCTAGTCTGGTGGGAGGTGTCCTTGCCCATGGCAGGGAGTGGCACTAGATGGGCATTAATGTCCCTTCCAATACAAACCATTCTGTGATATATGATTCTATGATTTTGCCCATGACGTGGTGTTGCTGAGATCCACAATTCTTCAAGTTTCAATACAAAAGACAAAGATAAAGTGAAGGGAGATGAATTTCATTAAAAACCACCAGCTGGTTATGCTCAGATGTCTCCATGAAACATTTAATCTGTGCTCCATCCTACAAACAACTTCTGTGTTGAAAGGAAAAAAAAAAAAAGCCAGAATAATCAAAATTCATGTCACTGAGCTTGGATCCTCAACTACAAACCTTGCACCCTATCATTTTGTCTGTCTTCAATCATATGCTCCATTAAGCAGTGATTGTGTCTTTCTCTGTTGTGTGGATGAGCTCATCATGTGGTATCAATTAATAACAAAGTGAAAATTGCAAGCAAATGAACCCATAGTGGAGGGAGAAGAGAGATGGGGGTAGTATTATGATGAGGGCTATATTATGATGGGGCTATATTATGATGAGGACTGCACTATATATATCCACACACTAGACCCTCTGCAGAAACAAATCCATCAAAAGATAATACTGAGGACTGAGCAAGCACCTTTTCTGCTGAGCCCTGCCACTGCTCGTTTGTGGTCCTGACATAGAGTTTCTCCTGCTTTTCTGTACAGTTGGCATCCCTTCATTTCCCAGATTCTGCTTTTTAACCATGTAATATTTCCATTCTTTGCCCTGAGGCTCCAAACTCAGTTTATGAAATCCAGGTGGTGGACTAGGAGAAGCCCGTACTCTGAGAACTGTGGGTTTAAAAGCCACTGCTTGTCTTCCTGCCTTGTTTAATAACTTAAAGGTTTAAGACGTCCCATTCTTGAACAAAACACAGATCATCCCTATAATTTTCACTGATTCACTCTGGCCAGGAAGGGTCATACCTATTCTGTTATCTTTGTGTTATCATTCAAGCAGAAAAACATGAGTTACCATAAGGAAGACACAAAGGAGTCCTGAAAACAAGTACAGTTCTGCCCTGGCTTAAGGTATTTGTTACACTTAAAGTAAAATTGTCAATGCTTTCTCAGAGAAAGTGGTCTTTTGTTCCTCAGGGATCTTTCATCTATTTAACACTTTCCTTTTTTTTCCTTTCCAAATATAGTATTATTGAATCACAGGATGGTTTGGGTTGGAAGGGACCTTAAAAACCATCCAGTTCCACTCCCCTGCCATGGGCAGGGACACCTTCCACCAGCCCAGGTTTCTCCAAGTCCCATCCAACCTGGTCTTGGACACTTCCCAGCCTACTAAAAGCTGTCAAGTTACCAGAAGTGTGTCTGGATACTAGTGATATCATTATAGGGGGAAAAAAAAAAGGCCTATAACTAGATAGGATTAAAAATATTTACCATTTATTTCTGTCAATCTGATGAGGTTCATTCTTAAAAAAAATAAAAGAAAATTCAGCCTTTCTGTTTGCAAGTAAAATTTAAAATAGCTAAGATTTTAATTTCTTCCCCTTTCTTTACCTGTCGTTCCATATCACCCAAAAGAAAGGGTCAGACTTCACACTCAGGTCTGTCTTGCTTTGAATCCCTTCACAGCAGCTTCAGAACAAAGAGGGAGAGATGTCATGTATAGATCAGGACTGACCTTTTCATCGAGACCTCATTCTGTTTGTTGTTCCCAAAAAGTCTCACAGCCAATTGCATGCACTGATTTTGTTTGCCAAAGGATTCAGAGAGTGATAATTGGAAAAGAGATTGACACGGGCAGAACGGATGTGCACTGCAGCTCAAAGCAGCTCTTTGGGGTGTTTAAATGTGAGCCTGAAAGGAGAATTACATTACCTCAGAATTAATAAAACTTTTCTACAAGCAAGAAGAGAATCAAATGCTAGGAGGTGACTAGATTTATTTTCACTCCCTGTGACCAGGCTCTTTTTGGTTCATCTGCCTTTGCCCCATAGCCCTTATGGTAGAGGAAGAAGATGTGCTTCTGGTTGGTTCTCAATCTCAATGTATGTTTCTACAAACTTTAAAAACTGAGTTTACCATCAAGATATGGCACATGCAGAGAGCTTCTTGTTTTATAGCCCAAATAAATCCTTTCACTCCAAAATGTTTTATAGGAAGAGAAAGCAACCCCGTAGAACTGTGATTCTCAGTTCCCACCTCAAGCCTTCTCATTAGTGTATTTAAATTAATCTATTTCTATTTTAGATACAAGAAATACTAAACTAGGAGTAGAAGGGATCTTGGAAGGTCAGTTTGTCCATCATCCTGCTTCAGGACAAGCACAACCTTGTTCAAACCCCTTCTGTCAGACAATGTCTGCTCTGAGAAACCTCTGAGGCTGAAGATGTTCCTGCTGTCTCAGCTAATCTGTTTCAGTCCTTGATTCTTTTTCTGTGACCATCCTAAATTGCAGTTAAACTTCTTCATTGTTCTGGATGGTTAAATGCAAGTTTTTAAGCTGACAATCAGATTAGGTTTGCCCATAATGTTAGGTACCCTGAGATTAAACATCCTCCTCCTCCTGAATAGTGAATACCTTTGTCTCCTCTCCTTTCTGAGGGAAAGCATCTCCCTGTCCTCCTCTGTGAAAGCATAGAATAAAGCTCTGCTTATTCTCCCTTTTACAACCACCCCTACTTTTATTTCATTATTTGTTGTGGAAATTATGAATCATTCTGCAATCAGATGTTCATTGATAGGTATTTACTGGCCAAATAGATTAGGATTCCTCCTATGATAATACATGTCACCCCTCAGCAAAGAGCTAAATGACAATAGGAAGGGGGAGAAAACCCACTTAAAGCACAAACTTTTGTTATTCAGATTAGATATTAGAAAGAAATTCTTTACTCACCTGGTGGGGAGGCCCTGGCACAGGGTGCCCAGAGAAGCTGTGGCTGCCCCATCCCTGAAAGTGTCCAAGGCCAGGTTGGACAGGGATTGGAACAACTTGGGCTAGTGGAAGGTGTCCTTGTCCATTGCAGGAAGATGGAACTAAATGGTCTTTAAGGTCCTTTATTTAGGGAAGAAAAAATAAAGAAAAAACTATTTTTAAGGTGAAAACCAACAATGTGCAAAAAATACGATGGGTTCAACAGGACAGTTCTGGGTAAACAATTTCTGGTTTATTCATGTGGGTAAGCAGTCCTCTTAAGTTTCCGTGATCAGTAAACCTCCACAGGCCAAATTTTCTCCAGATTCATTGCAAAATTTCACAAAATAACCATTTCCCATTGTGCTTACTCAAAAGGATTGTGAAATTGTGAGCTGAGCCTGGCATTTGGATGGGATGCAGCCTGTAACAAGATGCAGATCCAGGGAATTCTTGTGGGCAGGGGCTCGATGCCAAACCCCTTATATAGTCTAATACAGGCACATGATACAGTGTCATGTGCGTGAATGGTTTAGTGCAAGAAATTCTTTGGGTCATGAGTGCTTTTGAGGGGTTTTTAGAGTGAAAAGGGTGAGAAAACAAGAGGGCAAATAAGTCCAGAGGTGTGAACAAAGTAAATATATCGAGCTCAATATCGGAACTGCTTTGCACTGAGCACATCAGGTTCTCACTGGAACAAGCAGGCACTGAAATTTCAGGGTACAACAAATTTAGATGGTCAAATGGCTTTGGGAATTCTTGACATAAAACCTCTCAATAGCAAAATCTAATCACAAAATCAAAAAGGAGAGCATGGGAGATTTATCATCATTATTACCATATAATAGGAGTGATTTTATTAAGGAGAGTAATAAAATGCAACTTGCAAACTGAAAGAGGGGAAATTTAGGTTATATACATGGAAGAAATTCCCCACTGTGAGGGTGGTCTGGCACAGGTTGCCCAGAGAAGCTGTGGCTGCCCCAACCCTGGAAGTGTCCAAGGCCAGGCTGGATGGGGCTTGGAGAAACCTGGGCTGGTGGAAGGTGTCCCTGCCCATGGCAGGGGGGTGGAATGAGGTGGTCTGTCAGTTCCCTTCAAACCCCAAACTATTCCAGGATTTGATGATTCCATAGAAATATTTGGGGTTTTTTCAGATGCCACATTTCCTCTCTGATTAATTAGTGTGTGTATCACAAACACACACTTTCCCTATTATAAAATACTAATGAGAAACTTTATGAGTTTTGCTTTTTTCTAAAAAGAACGAAGAAAAAAAAATCATCACATCTATAACAGTGTTTAATTTACAAGTGCATAATTTCACAGCTATCTGGTTTACTTCATCATTCTTCATAAAAAGTAGTTCCAAAAAAATTATGTAGTAATAAAAAAATCAACAAGACATCCTATGGAACAGAGGTGAGGAAATATCTTAGATCTTAGAGGTGGATGTCTGAACTAGGGGCAGGGAGGAAAATCACCTTAAGAAAACAGTGAGCTGGGATAAGACAACCAGCTGCCCATTTCTATAACTACATCTTAAGTCTCAAATTTTTTTTTTTTTTAATAGATAAAGTCTCACTCATGTTTTGAAACTTCTCAAGGTCATTCTTCTTCCTCTGCACAGATACCAAACCATTAGTTACCACTCTCTGATTCTCCCCTGACTGTCACCTTTTTGGCATTCCCTCACAGTATTTAAAAGAGAAGTGTCGTCTTCAGTGAGAACACAATGGAATTTGATGAATCCCATGAGAAAATTGCAGAGGGGAAAGAATCAGATTCAGACTGCCTAATTTTCACAAAATACAGGTAGACAGAATGCATTTGTATAAAATATTACTCATAATTTTTATCCAGACAATGACAAAGCAAAAGTGAGAACAGTGCATTTTTTATGGCATTTGGAACCATTTCTGGGAGCCAGAACTGGCCAAGAAAGAGCCTCTGCAGGACATTGAGTTTGGCTGGCATAGAGTTAATTTTCTTCCCAGTAGCTGGCACAGTGCTGTGCTTTGGATTCAGTATAAAGATAATGTTGGTAACACATTGATGTTTAGTTGTTACTAAGCAGTGCTTTTAATTGCTGGGAGGGAGCATGGCCAGGACAGCTTGAACTGGCCAAATGGATATTCCATTCCACATCATAGAAAGTCATTCCCAATATATAACCTGGGGGACTTGGCCAGGAGGGCCCAATCCCTGCTTGGGGATGGGCTGGGCATCAGTCAGTGGGTGGTGAACACTGTGTTGGACATCACTTGTTTCTCTTGGGTTTTGTTCTCCTCTCTCCTTCTCCTTCTCCTTCTCCTTCTCCTTCTCCTTCTTCTTCTTCTATTATTATTACCATCATCAACATCATAATTATTATAATCACTATTATTATCATCATCATTAACATCATCATCATCATTGTTATAATGATGATGATGATGATGATTAACTGTTCTTATCTTAACCCATGGATTTTAATTTTTTTTCCTTATTCTGCTTATCCCACCAGGAAGGGCAGGGATGGGGTGACCAAGGGGCCTGTGTGGTCCTGCTGGTTCGTATTACACCACAACAGACAGCCCTGGCTGGGCTATCAGTCACGGTCATAGTGTTTAAACTCTGGTGGTGACTTTGCACAAAAGATGACCTGATTCAGGCCACCACCAGCGTTACCAGGGTCTTAGAACCAGAACTGTGATTGCAGTGTCAGAGACTAAATCAGAAAGTTCCACAGCCCGTTGTCCTTGAGGAAGATGATGTGATCAGTAAATTCAGGTTGAACAGCCAAGCTGGAAGGTGAGGATTAAATCATAACTGACTTACTTTAGGATAATTACCTGATGCATCATAAAAAATGCAATGCAAATGAATAAATGCCTCTCGTTACATCTTTAAATTACTAGTTGAGTTGAAATAACGAAGTTTGTTTAATTTTGTTAGGTTTTTGAGTGCCAGACATAAACATTTAATCACCTGACATCAGAAAGATAAAAAAATAGGAAAATGTGTGATGTAACTCACTATAGCATTGAGTGTGTGGGAAAAGTCATTGTTGTGTCTTGCAGTAATGAAGAAACACTTCAAACAAGAAGCTGGAATTTGTCAACATCTCCCCAATACACACATTTGGAGCATTACCTGGCTGGTCTCCAGATGATGCAGAGTCTTCTGGGACAGCACTGGGGAAATAAAAAAATGAGCTGCAAAACGTTTCTGAGGGCTGTGAGAAGTGCCATAGACTGACAGACTCTTATCAAAAAGAAATGTGAGAAAGAAATCTTGATTATCAGCATTGCAATAATAATAATTATTAATATTAGATACTAATTACCTGGTATTACTTTTCTTGTGGGGAGATAGCCACAAATGCAAAACAGTTCTTTCACTCAGGAAGGGAAATATTAGTGAGAAACAACAGCTGGAAAAGTAAAACTCGAGGTATTGCCATTGCTGGCAGGACACAGATTTTTAAGAGTGAAACAGGATCCCCAAAGAGGCAGCAGATTTTCCATCTTTGGCTCTCCATGGATCAAGACTACATGCATTTCTGGAAGTGGTGCGGGACAAGTGGGTGAACTCTCAAGAGCTTTGTTTTTCACGATGTCACTCTGATGGATCTGCTGGTCCCTTCTGGCCTTTAGCTTGGTGTTTATTAATCATACACAAATGCCTGAATTCCCAGAGCCCAGCAAGGCACAGAGCTCAGTTAAAATCTATACTGGATCATTCTTGCTCCGTCATGAGTCAAACTCTGTGGGCCAAAAGCAATATATTTTCTCATCTCACTCTTCTCTAAACACTGGAGCAGCATTTCAATGTGAAGTTTCTTGTTGTTCCTATTAACCTCATGGATTTTATTTTTTTCTCATCATTTCATATCATTAAGGGTTATTAAGAGATCTTTTCAATTGAGTTACAGATGAACTTTGTCTCAGAGAGTCAGATTGTCTTTATTATTTGTATTTTGATAATTAGTGACTTAAAACAAATGCAGCTCTAAATTTGTAAACAAAGTTAAAAAAAAAAAAAAGTGTTCATAAAATCCTAGAATTGTTTGGGTTGGAAGAAACCTTAAAGATCATCACGTTTCAACCACTGAGGAGTCTCAAGAAAAATCTTGTATAGTGCTTTGAGCAGTGAAATGTTTAATTGAAAATTAAGGAATATTTTTGACCTTTTCCAGTATAATCAGGTATTTTTTAGCAGAGAGGAGCAGATGGATAAATCCTTTCTGGTTAGACTCATACCATTTTCTCCATCAGTAACCACACTTTTCTGTCAGATATCATCACACCATGGAAAAGATTTCCTGTGCAATTGTTGCCAGAAGGTGAAGTTTGCTAAAGAAATCCAAACTACCTGCTTATACAATCTTTTTTATCACTGCTTCTGCCCTCTAGCTGGTAAAATCCTCCTTCTCAGTGGCTGCACATTGATACTAAAACTCTGGGAATCATCTCCTGATACCTCTGATGCTTTCTCCAAGCTAGCTTTGTTATTTTTAGAAAAAGATGTTGGGAATTAATTCACTAACCCTCTGCTGTAAAATAGTTTTAGCTGCCATGGAGGCAGACGTGTAAAATAGGGGAGCTGCAGAGTTGAGCCACCTAAAATCCCATTGGCATCTCCTCTTTCTGCTCCTGTCACCCTCTCTCTACCCAAACCAAGGCCATCACTGCACTCCCAGGATAGTGCTGGGCTGCAGACCCTTTGTCCTGGCCCAGAGTCGTCTCCCTGGGACAGGACCAGAAGGAATGGCCTCAAGTTGCATCTGGGGAGTTTTAGATTGATATTAGGAAAACTTTCTTCACAGAAAGGGTTGTCAAGCCCTGGAAGAGGATTCCAGGGCAGTGGTGAAGTCACCATCCCCTGAAGGGTTTGAAACGTATGAGAATACAGCACTTGAGGACACGATTTAGTGGTGAACAAAGTGGTGGTGCTGGGTTGGCCCTGATGATCTTAGAGCTCTTTCCCAACCTCAGTGATACTATCACTCCTTGAGATGCCCAGTTGCTGGATAGTTCCAGAACTGGAGGGTGAGTGCAAGGTGCTGTTGTCCTGCCAACACCACAGATTGTTAGAAATGTGGCTCTGCAGAAGCCAAAGTTCCTCGAAGTGGTCACAGAGAAGGGTGGCTGGTCTGTGGTGTGCAGCAGTTGTGTTCATGGTGACATGAGAACCAAAACAGGGCAGTCAGCTAACTAGAAACTTCTTTTCCTCGGGAGCCCTTTCTTTCTATTAAATGTGCTCTGCATGTATTTAATTTTTTTTTTTTTTTTTTTTTTTTTTTTTTTTTGAAATGAGGGCTTTCAGTCATGAAATTCAGTGGATCCAGCAGGGAACCTACGAAGATACTCTGCTTTGTCTATCGTGTTTTACTAATTTCAGAATGTCTTGCAAAGCAGGTGTCTTTAAAGATTTTTTACTTTGTTTTAACATAAAGGTGGTTACACAGAAATCCAGAGGATATTATTTCTGTAACAAGACTTTCCTTTAGTCCTCTCCTGATAATGGCTCTGAGAAGAATGAAAGTAATTCAGGCTGACAGTTTCCTCACTGCTTGTAGTACAGCATGCAGAGAAACAGCACAAGGCTCCTTAAATGTAAAGTGATGAAAACCATGACTACTTCAGAAACACAGCTGAGGAACATGATAGTACTTTGAGCAGAATTTATTTCTTGAAATAATCTGACTCCAGCAAGTGGATAAAAGTTTGTGTGATTTTGTGGCAGAATTTCATTATATCATGTATAAGACTCCTGAAAGTTTTATTCCTGGAAAGTTCATCTGTGACTGAAAGACTTGAGAGAGAGGTATTAAAAAAAATCCCCAAAAACCTCTGAGCCAAAGATGTGGTCTACAATTTAAATAAATTTTCAGAGAGGATTACATTTAGATGCATTTCACAGAGATGTATTTATTTTTTTGACTAACCACATTACTCAAAGCACTTTAGCAAACAGGCAGGAGGGAACTGCCTCAAGGATAAACAGAAGACATTAAAAATGGTTGTTACAACCTTGTAATGCATTTGGTAGACAGTAAAAAATAATAATAAAGCTAAGATAAATGAAATATAAAGCAGAACAGTTATAAAATAAAATGTGAACGTCTCAGGCTACACCCTGCAGGCTCTACTTTGGGAAAAAGACAGTATGTGGCTGATTGAAATAATGACTTCACTTGAGTGAAAGGTTGATTGCCAAATTCACTTTCTGCACTTGTTTTCTTTACTAAAATACTCACTAAGGTGTTCCTGGCTGTGGTAGGGAGAGTGGCCCATCCTCACGTGTTCTTTCATTCCCCTGATCAAGAACAAACACTGCAATACTTGGTTGGTTGGTTGTTGGGCCAAGACCTTTTCTGCTTCTTGTACTGCCATGCTGGGGGTGCCTGGGAGGTTGGGAGGGGTCCCAGCTGGGACAGGTGACCCAAACCAACCAAAGGGACATTCCATTCCATATGTCATCATGCTCAGTAGGTAGAGTTGGGGGAAGAAGGACAAAGCAGGGGGACATTTGGAGTGTCTGTGTCACCCCAAACTAGGAAATAAACTCTCCAACCAATTTGCTGGGTTAGAAAGCTCACATTACTCTATGAACAGTGCTGGATGCATGGGGATTGCTCCTCAAAGCCTCATCTCCACCACTCTAACAGACCGGGTTATAATCATGAAACTAATACATTTCTACTGCATATTCATTACATTTCCTGAATATATGCATATATGCTTACTATTTCTGTGGGCTTTTTTGGGTACGGTTCCATAATTCTAATGAACCTTTTCTCTTTGATAGTAGCTCAAATATGTGGTCAGGTCATAATGTACTTTTCTTATCATTCTTTGCTCTGACACACAATCCTTGCTTTCAAAAATAAGACATCTGCTAGCACATATATACAGATATATATATATATATACACACACATATATCTGCTAGTACACTGATATAGGGAAATAAGGAAGCAGTAGGTGGCTCAAGTCACAGATGTAGGGATCAAATATGATTGTACTAAAGTTAAAAGAATTCTCCAACATCTCCTCCCACTGCTGCACAGACTCCTTTTTAATAAAAAAATATAACTTGTTTGGTAACATTTGGAGTGATGATGTTTGTCTTCCTGAGTAACTTCTATGTGCGATGGGACCCTGCTCTCCTGGAGAAGGCTGAACACCTGCCTGCCCGTGGGAAGCAGTGAAATAATTCCTAATAATTGGTTTGCTTTGTTTACATTCATGACTTTTATTTTCTCTATTCAACTGTCTTTATCCCAGCCCTTGAGTTTTCCAGCTTTTACACCTCGATTCTCTCCCCAGTCCTGCTCGTGGGGAAGTGACCAAGCAGCTGTGTGGGGTTTGGTTGCAGGCTGGGGTTAAACCATGACAAAGGGTGATGCTGATATAGGATACACTGTTGGATGATTCTGCTAATTGTTGCTTAAATAATTTTCCACCTCATGAAAGCTTTTTCCACCATGGACGCTTGAATGCCACCATAGTTTCTACCACTAATGTCATTTCAAATTTGATAACATATTATTCTCTCCCTATGCTAAATAATTCCTATAACACCAAGGCAAGACACCCACCTAGGACAACATGAATCCCTCTCAACCTTGACAAAGCATTTAGACAGCATGCAGAGATTACATGTAATGGTCACAAAAAGAAGTGTCTTCAACCTCAAAAATTTTTTTTTCATTAATCTTTTTTACCATTTCCCACCTTTCTCACATTTTATTGCACCTCTCAATCAGAATCCAGGATTGTAAAGATGATTGACACATGGAAGGATCCGCCACGAGGCTCTGCAAGGCCTGGGAAAAATAATAAAGTATCTGAAACTGCTGCCATATGTGAGGCTTTTTTTCTGGCATGTTCCTTGACCTGAATAATGTCTTATCCCTGAGGTGATGGACATTCATCTGAGAAAAGCTGCATCTCCCCAGAAGAAAGTGTATTAGCATTGGATCCATGAAAAGTGTTGAAGCAAAAGATATTTTAACAAAACAGCTGAACACAGACAGCAATTAGTTTCCTTCCCTTCTTCAAGGGCTTTTTATATAAATCCCATGAGGTTTTTGCATTTACCTACTTTGTTACAGACCATTTTACCACATTTAAAGTGGCCTTCAAGGCATTTTTAGAAAGCTATTACTCAATGTCAGGCTTGCAGAGATATTGCAGACACTGAGCGTCAAGCACCCACAATGAAGATTGCAGCAAATAGGGCTGAACTCTTAGAAGATACAAAGAGGGAGCATTAACAGTGGGAAAGCTGCCAAGCTCCTCAGAGGAGCAAGAGTAATTCTTTCATCACTGTTGTTGCTGATTCCCAAGTCAGGCTGTGTTTATAATAAACAGGGGAGTTGATGTATAAGAAATCCAAAGGGTATTTTACTGTTCAGTCTCTGAGCTTAAACTTGTAAAATACAACCAACCAATGGGACTGTGGCAATTACCCTTCTGGGAATTTTACACCTTCATCTTCTTGCAAAGCAACTTGCTTTCAGTACCTTTTCCCTCTCTAATGCTCACTCTTCCCTTTGAATCTCGGAGAAGCCATGGAAAGATTATTTCTTCCCCACAAGTTAAGTCACTCCCAGGCTTCTTCATTCAATGCTGGAACATCTCAGCATTGTAGGAACCTCTCCACATCACATGGAGGGGCTCAGATTGGCTCTTTGGAGAGTTCCTGAGGTTCATTCCCCGCTAGGAGGGACCCATTCAGTCTTTCTCTCTGTGAAGAGCCAAAATGAGGAGAGGCTGCTGTCCATCTCGTGAGGCTTCTCTCCTTCCAGGATGTAAAGGAAATTGTAAAATAGCAGCAGTGTTTTGTAGCACTGAGTTACGAACCGAGAGTTTGCGTGTCAGTAGGTTGGAGTGTTAGGACAATTGTGTGAGCCCCATAGCTGGGACTCCTGGGACTTAATCATTCCTGGGCTCCAGCAGTAATAAAATTGCAAACATTCAAAAATATTTTGGATTGGACAGTTTTACAGAGAACTTCAGGGAATAACATTAACATGCACAAATTGCCAGATTTTCCTCTTGGTAGGGAACTGAGTATTTGGGTGAAGATGTCATTATTATATACAAGGGTCAAATCTGAAGTGATTTAGGCTAAATGCCATGTGTTTTAGCAGCAATTCAATGCTTTCCAGGCTCTATTTTTTTAATACATCTGAACTCTTATTTCCACTTCTGTAAAAGAGGAAAGCACAAACCATTCTCATAATTTAGAATCTCTGTTTAGAAATTGAAAACCGGGTATTTTCAAACTCCCCATGGAAGGAATAAAAAGCAGAGAAGATTGTTTAACAAAAATCAAACGAGGGCTTCAAATCTGTGCAGTTACAGGTGTCTTAGATCCAGGACTTGCCAAGTCTAACCAGGCAAACCTGGGCAACAGAAGTTTGGATGGGATGGATGTGCTGAGGGGCTGTAAACAGGGCTCCTGCCTCTGCTTTGGAGAAGGTGGAGTTACCAGCTCTCTTCCACACATCAGGGTCTGTCTTCAGGCCATGAGGACTGGAAACTGATCTCCCAATTACAGCTCCAAAAGATCTGTCAGAAACTCAGGCTGTTCTGGGCTAAGGAACTGGCAGTTTTCCACTATAGGTGTGATGCTAGTGTTTCATATTTGGTTCACATTTCTTATCTCAAAGAATTTCTCATCACCTGTAATTTTTTTTATTAAGTAAACATTATATCTATCATATATTACACCTTATAAAATGTGTTGTGATTGTTAGGTAAAAGTTGCCAGGGAGCAGCCAAATAGTGGAGTTGTTTCTAATGGGTATTTCTTTCCAATCACATCCATGTGTTGAAAAGCTCAGAAAAAAACCTAAAGGCTGAAATAAGCATCTTGTTTTTTAGGATGGACCTTGTCACTTGACTTTTCTCTTCAGAAAATGTTAAATCCATCATTCACATAAAGTTTCTAGGGATACAGACTTTATACTATGAATAAAAATGTGAATAAATCTGCAGAACTGGCTCATTGGCAGAAGTGGTTGCACACTAAAACTGGGTGAATTTAGCTATGTGATGAGCTTTAATATTGTTTTCTTGTGATTCAGGAGTATTTGCTTTCATTATGTCCAAATATTGCACTTAGAATCAAAGGGCAGTTCATGGACCTGCCCCTCAGATTTCAACACCAGCCAAGCCAAAGTCATAGCAGGAGGATGGAGCTCATAACCCCTTCCTCCCTAAGTCTGGTCACAGTATTTTTAATGTGCTACATTTCAATAAACAGGCTCCTGCCTGTCCCACATTCACCTGATTTCTACTCTCACTGCAAGTCTGCTGCTTACTGCAAAATAATAGTCCTTTACTTTTGTTAGGCACTGTGGAGCAAGGTGTGTAACCATTTCCAAGTGACTCTGCAGGACATTTATTTGCATAAGAAAGGTATTTGGCTGCCCTGAGACTGGAACTAACTTGCCGTTAGTTCCCACTCTCCCTCTGCAGCACAGCTGCCACCACGCTGGGGCCAGGGAGACATGATCCAAACCCATTTGTGATTCTGAATGCAAACTCCCAAACAAGCTCTAATGGAATCCAATTAGGTGAGGTGGGAAACCAGAGCAAGAATCTTGATTAGCATTTACATGCATTAGCATTTACAGTAGACCAGACAAAGTAATAAGCTGTTCCCAAAATAAGCAAGTGGCACGTGTGGTACATGTAAAACAGTGCACTGGATTAAAATCTTGCAGCTTTGTTGCCAGTGTCTACCTGTTAAAAGTCAGCTCCCAAGGTCCTCTGCTCCATCCTCCATCACACCACGGTATTGTATGTGCTCCCTCCTTGCTGCAAGGATAACTGTGATAATGTTTTGGATACATCTTCACTGGATTGTTTTACAAAAAGCTGGAATATGTTTGTATGCAGTTTCTATTATTATTCATAGAATCATAGAAAGGCTGAGGATGGAGGGAACATTAAAGACCATCTAATTCCAGCCCCCTGCCATGGCCAGGGACACCTTCCACCAGCCCAGGTTTCTCCAAGCCCCATCCAACCTGGCCTTGGACACTTCCAGGGATCCAGGGGCAGCCACAGCTTCTCTGCCCAACCTGGGACAGGGCCTGCCCACCCTCACAGGGAAGAATTTCTTCCTAATATCTAATCTAAACCTGTCAGTTTGAAGCCATCCCCCCTTGTGCTGTCACTGCAGTTCCTGAGGAAGGGTCCCTCACAGGCTCCTTTGTAGACCCACTTTGGATACTGGGAAGCTGCTCTGAGGTCTCCATGCAGCCTCTACAACAGGAACGTTTTACCTTGTGTTTAAATGGAATTTCCTGTATTTCAATTTGTGCCCAATTGCTTCTTGTCCATTCAATGGGCACCCCTGAGAAAAATCTGTCTTCCCTCATCAGGTACTTACACATGTTGATGAGATCTGCTCCCAGATCTTCTCTCCTTGAGGCTGAACAGTCTGACCTGTCTCAGCATCTCCTCATGTGACAGATGCTCCAAGCCCTTAATCACCTTCAGGGCCCTTCACTCTCCATGTTTTGTTGCTCTTGTTCTCGGGAGCCCAAACTGAGTACAGAGTGGAGGTCTCACCAGTGCTGAGTAGTGAGGAACTTCTCTGTGGTACCCTGAACTGGACCGTTTTAGGACTGGGATGCAGCAATTATACCTTTACATTTGGCTAAAACCACCCCATGGCCAGGCCATTAGATAACAGGATGGAGAGTCCTTGCTCTGCAGTGGACCTTGTACAGGTCCTTAGATCTGCCAAGTTGTGTTGGACTGGGTTTGTTTTTAAGTGAATTATTATTATATTACTAGTGGCTCTGAATCATGGGTCATCTACCGCCACCACCTGCGACTCCTTGAACACTTCCATCAGCGCTGCCTCCGTACGATCCTAAATATCCACTGGACTGACTACGTGACAAATGTGTCTGTTCTTGAACAGGCAGAGGTCACCAGCATTGAGGCCATG
>JAWWEU010000125.1:72060559-72079713 GCA_035583155.1 Acropternis orthonyx | reverse complement strand
CTCTGGCCTCCAGTCGGGAGGCATGGAGACACACCATCCATAATGCTGCTGCTTCCTTTGAGAGCACACGCAGGATCAGTGTTGAAGGAAAAAGACAACGCAGAAAGAACCGTGACTCGCCTGTGGAGACTTTCCACTGTGCCTTTTGCAACCGGACTTGCCTCTCTCGCATTGGCCTTTTTAGCCATCAGTGCGCTTGCAGCAGCGTGGGTAGAGCCCTTCCCAAATCTTCATTCACAAAGCCTGGCCATGATGATTATATTACTATTATATCATGTGCATCCAGATAGTTTTCACAAAGAAATTTCCATCCAAACTATTGATTTCTACTAAATATGAGTCAAGGATTCTGCAGCTGTTCAGGGCATGTTAAGCATTGCCCTGTATGTTCAGTCTAAATGGGACAAGATTTCTCAGATCTCAACTGAGGAAAAAGCCCTCCAAGGAGATTTACTCACCCAGCTTTGATACTCACACCATTGTCATTCTGAGAGTAAGAATCCTTGGAAAGAAATTGAAACATCTCTCCTGAGGCAAACTTTTCAGCTCAGTGCGCTTCCAACCTAAAATACCTTCTTGTAGCTCAGTCACAGAGGAAAGCCAACCTAGCCCAAATTCGTGCAGACTCAGACTGGTTCTACTTGTGAAATTTTCTAATATCTCTACCCCAATGCTTTCTCCCATAGTCATTTCAAGCCTTTTCATTTTGCCAAATGCTACAGCAGCACAGAATTTGCTCATATTATTTCTTTTGGCTCGAACATAAGACCAGTTTTGTCCATGACTAGAGGGAGCACATGCTGTCAATATTGCACGGCTCTCACTGGGGATGAGCCAAATAAGTAAAACAGATCCAGTTCCCAGAATCCATTTCTATGACTGTGAAAATTTAATATTTGTGGGCAACTTCTCGTGTGTCCACACAAAGAAATTGCTATTTGCTAATGTTGGCCAAGAATTGGATTCCAGCACAAACAATTTCAGTCTTGAGGTCTTATATGTTCATTACTTTTAAAATCCAAACCTGGATGTCTCTTGGAGAATCTTAGAGGAAGCCAGTCAAAACCACATCCTTGATAAATGCTTGAGTGGACAAAGTGTGGATATATAGTTTCCAAATGCAATCCTTCCCTTCCCTCCACCTTTTTTTTTCTGGTGAGAATAGACTCAAAAATACAAAATTCCAGATGAGGTCCCATCCTTGCAAGCTCTCTAGCATATTCTAAAAAATTTAATCTCTCAGAAAAGCTTTTCTCATGGATTTACTTCCCAAGTGTGACTTTTGGGGGACTAAGATTCAGGCATGATCCAGAAAGTAAAAATTGTTTCTATTTTTCTTGATCTAAAGGACTTAGAGGTGAGAAATACAAAAAGATCTCCTACTGAGGTATTAAATTTCAAGCAATAGTCCTTTTTCTTTTCTAAACAAGTGTCTTCAAAAAGTGATTCTCTCTCTGTGTTGCCTTTCTGTGTTTACAGGAAGGATGCAAACGTATTTGTACACTTCAGGCAACCACCAGCAATTCATAGAAGTCTTTCCTTCAAGTGCCTTTTCTGTGGTATGGACATGGATTCAATGACAAACCCAAACATTAGGATCAGGAAGGAATCAAAAAAACTGAATAATAGTTCCTGAGGGTTCATTTTTAAAGTACCTGGATGTGGACAAGCAAGGGCAGTCAGGAAGTAAACAGCTCCCAAGGAAGAGTAACCCAAAGCAACTCATCAAATTTAGGCTGAAGGAGGGCAGGGTCAGATGGGATATTAGAAATTCCCCACTGTGAGGGTGGTAAAGCCTTGGCACAGGTTGGGCAGAGAAGCTGTGGCTGCCCCTGGATCCCTGGGAGTGTCCAAGGGCAGGTTGGATGGGGCTTGGATCAACCTGGGCTGGTGGAAGGTGTCCCTGCCCATGGCAGGGAGTGGGAATGACATGGTCTCAAAGGTCCCTTTCAACTCAAACCATTATGTGATTCTGTGATTTGTTTTTCTTGAGAGCTACTTAAAATGCTGACTTTCCCATTTACAAAAGTGCCAGCCCAAAATTGCAGTCCTATCCAACCACAGGCCTCTTTAAATTCCCAGGTAGGTATCTGCTGGCCGAAGCTGCTCTGTCCAGCTCACAAAATGTGCTTGCACCATGTTTTTTCTCCCAGAGACAGTAGAGAAATCACTGATATTTCGTCTCTGGTGAGATTTTCTAACTCAAAATCATTTCTGCTCAGAAGGGTGAGACACCCTTTGTCACTGTGGGTCACCTCAGTTCATTTGGGTTCTGGAAAAAGAAACTTTATTTGCAAGTGGGACTGGAACCAGCCTTGATTTTCTCAAGCCAGTGATTCATAGACAAGTTCTGAGTATCTGCAATTTCCATGTTGCTCTCATTATCAGATGCCCATTTATATTGAACCACATAAAACATTACAATTCCACTGAAACTAGCATGGAAAAGCACTACAGATGAGTATAGAAGACTGAGAGTTAGACTGAAATGGCTGGGGCACTGTTTTCTACTCAGTTCTATTTTCCTCTTATTTCTGGGAAAGAGACTGGTAATATAGCTTATATTTACTCTGGACGGTGATTGTATATGATGGCCATATAGCTTGATGAGGACTCTTGTGGAAAAAAGAACATATTTACTGATAAATTGACCAGCTAATCCCTTTTTATCATTTTTATGGAGCTTCTTCACATGTTCCACTGGCCGGGTTGCAATCTCACTTTTAAAAGCTGTGCTTTTCATCTGCTGGGGAGTCATTTGTAATAGTTACAAAATCACAACGTCCAGCTACCAGCTGTGAAAATGCTATGAACAACTTTGAAAAAAAAAAAAATTACAAAAGTCCAGCTGCTTCGCTTGCAGTTTTCTTTCTGCAGCCTTACCCTCCCAAAAGGAATAAAGCAACTGGAGTCCCTGTGTATTCCAAAGGACATGTATATTTCCAAGTTGCACCAGGACAGGTTTAGATTGGATACTGGGGAAAGTTTCTCCATGGAAAGGGCTGTCCAGCCCTGGCACAGCTGCCCAGGGCAGTGGTGGAGCCCCCACCCCTGCAGAGATTGAACAGAGGTGTAGATGTGGCACTTGGGAGACATGGCTTAGTGGTGATATTCACAGTGTTGGGTTAAAGATTGGACTTGGTGACCTTAGCTTTTCCAACCTTAATGATTCTGTCGGTGAATATTGAATTATTCCATGGTGTTTGAGCAAGAAGAGAACTTAAGCATTAATTTTATTAATTTGACTGATTGTCTGTGCAGTTGGGACCTTTCACCAGATTCTGTCCATTGTCTTGCTCAGCAAACCAACATCTTAAGGCAGCTGTAGGAACAGCTGTGAGCACTGGAGACTTTCACCACCAAGGTCTGAAGTGGTTTCTCAAATTTCTTCAATGCTCCTATAGCAAAGTTTGTACTTCCCACCTTCCACTCCTCATCTCCCAGTCTGCCTGTTTCCAGTTGAAGGTTGTTGCTTCTGTGTGTCACATGTTGCCCTGTTGTGATTCATCCAGATTGCTGGACATCCAGGATCTTAGAAAAATTACTGCCCTGTATTTATATTTTAAGAAAAATACGTAATCACAAAACCATAGAAAGGATTGAGATGGAAGGGACTTTAAAAACCATCCTGTCCCACCCCCCTGCCATGGGCAGGGACACCTTCCACCATCCCAGGTTGTTCCAAGCCCTGTCCAACCTGACCTTGGACTTCCAGAGATGGGGCAGCCACAGCTTCTCTGGGCAACCTGTGCCAGGACCTTGCCACCCTCACAGCCAACAATTTCTTTTTAATATCCCATCTAACCCTGCCCTCTGTGAGTTTGAAGCCATTCCCCACTGCTCTGTCACTCCATGCTCTTGTAAATTGTCTCTCTCCACGTTTCTAGTTGTTTTGGTGCCTCTGTCCCCTGTTCTACGTACTCAGATCAATATTCTGGGCTTACACATATTTTTGCCAGACAGAAATCTGTAGACACCAGTGACTATCACCCCTGCTTTTATCCAGTGGTGCTATGTGTGTAGTATACTTACCTCTGATAGCAACACCATCTTTATTCCCTTTCTAATGGGAATATAAATTCTTGGAAGTAGGATGCTTATTCTATGTCTCTGTACAGTGGCATTGTGAGCCCAAGACATATTGTAAGGTTAATGTATTCAGCACAATACCCAGGTTAGAGGGTGAAGGGGTCTCAGGAAAGAAGTGGGGGAAATGAAGCTCTTTGCCATTATTTCTTTGTTTAAGGAAACTTGCAGACTTCTCTTTGCTACAATACATTGATAACAAGAACTCTGAGCTCTCCCAAGGGAAAAGTCTCTGAAGGCAAGTATTTTCTCTGAGATTGACAATGCAGACTTAAACTCAACACTGCCCATTAGGCCTCTAGTTATCTGATGGATTCAACGAATCTGACTGAAGTGCCTGAGCTGCCTACACAGGACTGGGGAGAAGGTGTCAGGTGTCAAACTGCTACAAAGGGCTTTTACTAAAAAACCAGTAAAATTTCCCAAACTGTTATCTTTAAGGATTTTGTTGCAGAGGCAGCACTTCAAATCCCAAAACTGGTGCGAAGTTTGGTTTGTTTTTAACTCCTGCAGCTGAAAATAAAAGGGTGCAAACTTGAACTTGGTGCCTTCTACCTGCTGGGTCTGCACCTGCACCTGGGAGATGCACTTTAGTGTGAAATAGGGATCTCTTGGTCTTTCCTCTTCCAACTAGAACTGATTAAATATTAGTTGGCAAAGGGACCTGTGCTGGAGTCTCCTGCTGCCTAGGAGAAACATCTGAAGCAGAGCAGCAGAGCAAATCTAAGTCTTGATTTAGCCTGGTAAATACTTAATGTTTTCAGGGATATATGAGAGACCTGGGAGCCTGTTCCTGCTTGAAGCCAAGCTGAGATCCCTGCACTGAAGATAAATTTACTGTTTAATTCAAGGGAAGGGGGAAATGCAGAGCTCCCTCTGCCTGCTGACCTGTGGGACTGGACAGGACCCTGCAGGGGATGGAGGGTGGGGCAGCACAGAGCTTTATGGGGTGCACCTCCAGGTCCATGCAAGGGTAATTGGACGGGGAATGTGGCACTATGGGACCAAAATATGTTTCTTTGCATATCCTTGTACTTTGTCATGTGAAATCATGAGCCTGAACATCTCTGTCACAACTTCAGGTGCTTGGGAATGTCTGGAGAGAGCGAATGGTCACTGGGGCAAAGTCAATTCTCAGCTCTTAAAAAGGACACAGAAGTTGCCCACAGACGCACAAGTGTCTGAGCAGAAAGGCATTTAATGGCACCACGGCTCATAATTCCCCCATGAGAATCTGGAGATGGAACTTTCTATCCTTGCAAGCCTCTCTGTAGAGAAAGAGGACAACCACAATATAGGGAAGCAGAACTTCAAGTAATTATCGCTCAAAACTTCACAGACTTCAAGTGGCCTACTGTAACTCCTTCATCAGCAAAAGTCAAGTAATAAATTACAGATTAATGAATTGGCTCAGTTTCTCTCAGTGTATTTTGCAGGCCCAAGGGGCTCAGTGACATGGGATCAAAAGACATAGTTTTGCCACCTGATGAGCAAATATTTGTTTCATGCATTTGCTCTCTTGTTTCATGTCTAGTGATCAAAGTGTGGAGAATTCTGGAAAAGATTCCTTTGATGTGGCTAAAACAAAAAGCAGCAAAACAATTCCAAATATGGAAAACAGGTTAATGTTTCTTTGGTTTTAGCTAAATGAACTGCTTCTCTTGACTCATGGTAATCTTGTAAGATATAATTAAATTATTTTTTAAATCTGCCTTTCTCTCAAAATTTCATTCACTCATTTGCTTTGAAATGATGAAAATTTTGGGGGGGGGGAGGGGGAGAGTGTATTTTGTTTTTAATTGAAGTGGCTCTATCTTCATTTTTTCCCATTCTTTTAATGGTGATCACATTAGGCAGTATTTGCCACAAAATTAAAATTTTACACATTTATCATAAAATTAATTTTTCACCCTGTAATTCGGAGTCTTCTGAAGTCAGATATTTCTCTTGTTCATCATTCACTGCAAGAATGGCTATTCAAGCCCATATAGGTTCTGGAATTTATTTTCATCGTAGGTTTTAAAAGGTGGCAGTTGTGAATTCTTTGATGTTTATCCAATTTCTACTCTAATTGCAAACCTCATTTCTGAGTTTCTCCTCCAGTTTGAGCATTAGAAATGAACATTAGCAGCCCCTTTTACAGAAGGAACACAAAGAACAAATCACATTTTAACAGCAGGGTACAGCAGCAGCTTGCAGCATTAATTTATATTGTGTGCAACAGGCAGGGAACATTTGGGTGAGCAATTGGAAAGAAAATGCTATCTGCAAGATATGTCACAAAACGTGATGTCAGATTTCCTGAGGAGCCTTGTAGAAATATCACACTAACATGAAAGTGCCAGATTTCTAAATGCCTTGGCCCATGGGAGTAAACATTCAAAACTGCAAGTGAAGCATCTGCAATCTGGCTTATATATTGCTGGGAATAAAATGGCCTTTATTTATGCCCCATGATGCCTGTGGAATAAAATCTGTTGGTTGTGTTGTGTAACTGCCCTGCCTTTCGTGCTGTTCTAACAATGTGTCCCAGTGTCAAATTGCTCTTGTTTATGGATTTATTGCAAGCCCTGGAGAAACACACCACAACTTAAGAAGTAGAAAAGTGAAAGAATTTCCAAAGCAACCAACTCATAATTAGGTCCAAAAGAGTTACTAAGATAATTTTCCTCATAATTAGAAGAAGTGGTGTGGGGTCCTAAAGAAGGACATGGTGGTGCAGCGCTCCCTTTATGTGTATTACCAAGTTTTCTGTCTTAAGTGATCCCCAAAATCATTTAAAAAAATGAAAAATAAGATACATATTTAAACCCCCACTCAAAAAAAATGAGATTCTGCCCTCTTCTAGGAGGCAGAAATAGAAAATAAAATTCAAAGAGATCTTGTAGTAGAAATATAAAATAAAAATATGAAGAGATTTTAAATTATAATTTGGTTTATCTCTTACACTCAGGGATCTGAGTCTGTCACTGTTTTTCATTGTCCTGTGCTTGGTGAGCATTTTTGCAGGTAAATCACCCTCTCTATGTACACTTTTGTTATTAGTACTGTTGCTGTTACTCTTAATTTTCCCATCTCATGGCTGTTTCCAGTAAATAGTTCTTATCTGAACCCATGATCTCTGCCTTTTGTCTCCCACTGGAGTAGTTTTCCTTTCAGTGGGAGTAATAAATTGGGGAATGCCATTCCTAAACCACAAGAGGTATGTATTTTCAAAATTGATGATCTTTCTTCTGATCTGAGTGAGGAGGCCCAGCTTTACTGAGGTGTGGCATTCCAATCATAGAATCACAGAATCGTGGAATGGTTTGGGTTGGAAGGGACCTAAAAGCCCATCCAGTGCCACCCCCTGCCATGGGCAGGGACACCTCCCACCAGCCCAGCTTGCTCCAAGCCCCGTCCAACCTGGCCTTGGACACTCCCAGGGATCCAAGGACAGCCACAGCTTCTCGGGGCAACAAAGAATGTATTAGTCTATTACTATGTATGTATAAAATATTAGGATTATACAGCCCAGGATAAATTTTGTCCTTCTCCAGAAATGTAATTTTTTTTTTTAAACTTTGACTTTTCTCTATTGATTGTCAATTTGAAGTTCAATAAATCTCTTTTCAGTGGATTTGCTGCCTAAACAGTTTTCCTTATTCTGCTTTTATAAAGAGGATTATCGCTGCTAGATGTAGAAACTTGCACTTATTTCTAATAAATAGTAGCATGGTTCCCATCTTTATTAAGAATACTCAGATTTCTACTTACCCCTCCAGTATGCTGAGAGGCTCTCTTTGCTACAAAGTTTTATGTTGTCTATAAACCTAAAATCACACTCTTGTATTAATCTCCAGGAGAGTTCCAGTGCCATGTGGCTCTGTGGAACTGGCAGCCAACCTTTAACAACATGAGGAGTTTTCCAACTCTTCTTGTACCCTCCACAGAGCAGTTACACCCCCTGCGCCCTCTGCTAATGCTTTCGCATCCTACCACTGAGGATGTTCTATGGGACAACACAAAATAAACTTCATTAAAGTAAAGATTTGACATCACCTGCTGCTTTTCCCCGAAGGACTGTTATTGTATCTTGAAAGGAAAATAGAGTCTGAAACATTCCTTTTTACTGGGTAGGTTCATGCTAGCTCCTAAGCTCCTGATTTCCACAGTGTCTGCCATGTGTTTATTCTATGGATGATGGTAATTCCTTAGTGTTGAGCTCAGCACTTTTGAGTGAATATGCATTGGGGTTGTTTAGGGTTTGGTTGGTTTTTTTTTTGGTGGGGGGAAGGGTGTTTCTTTTTAGTTCTGTTTCTTTTTAGTTGGTTGAGGGTTTTGTTCATTCAGGTTTCCTTTCTACAGGAAATATCACCAGTTGTTTGGAAGCCACTGCAACCAGTTGTCTAAATAAAGGTAATTAAAAAATATAAAGTTCTATGGGAACTTTTAATACCTCCCCTCACACCTGCCTGTTCTCAATATCTGGTTTAGTTACCTTTAGCATTATCTGGCTTGGCCTTTCTGCTCTGTGAGTTTTATTGGTGTATCTGGCCAAGGCTAATTATTTTAGTGAAGGCTGAAGGAAAAAAAGATATTGAGCATCATGACCTCTTGTCAGTAACTGTTGACAACTCTCACTTTCTGTAGAAGCACAGGGAAAACTTCCCTTGTTTTTCCCTTGCTATTAATGAGCCTTACAGTTGCCAAGATAACATTTTTGTGGCTCTGGTTGCTTTAGTTTTCCCTTATATTTTATGTCAGCTTTTCAGATTTTGTTTTTCTGATTCAGTTTTTCTTGTCCAACTGGAGAAACCAAAGAATTTAGTCTAGCAACACATATTAAGTAATTTTTAATTTCCATACATTTGACTATGTGTTAAAGTAATTTTGGAAAAGAGACATTGAATAGAATCATGAAGTATCCTGTGTTGGAAGAGACCCACAAAGATAATCAAGTCAAGGCAGGTCAATCCCAGCAATCCCACCCTGTGCCCCAGAGCATCATCCAAAGGCTCCTGGAGCTCTGGCAGCCTCGGGGCCGTGCCCACTGCCCTGGGGAGCCTGCTCAGTGCCCACCGCCCTCTGGGGGAAGAGCCTTTCCCTGAGATCCCACCTGCCCCTGCCCTGGCACAGCTCCAGCTGTTCCCTTGGGTCTGTCACTGGTCACCAGAGAGAAGGATTACAAAACAGATTTTGGTTCTTCTGGGGACCTGGAGACCCCTGATTTTAGAACTTTCTCCATTTAAGAAGAAGATAGTATGTTTTAGTTGGTTGTTTTGAGTGGCTGAAATTCTAGTCATGTCTGCAATATCATCTGCCTAAAGCATTCAATAAACACTTTTCTAATTGAATAAATATGAAAGGCATCAACATGTACATTCATCTCTTTCTCTTCTAATTCCAAATTACAATATAGTGCTTGCAAGTTCTGCATTGAGGTTTCTCCCCCTCCTGCTCTTCTCCTTCACAGTCCTTTCTTTAATTAGACTATTTTTTAAAAACAGAAAAGAAATTAAAAGTAAATGGCATGTGAAAATGTTTTGTCACATTAACTTCACAGATGGTGAAGGCTCCTTCACTGAATGTGAGTATAAACATTAATCCTATTCTCTTCCTTCTGCTAAATAAGATCTTTCCTGATGGAAAGCCAGACATATTGGGATAAATATTTACTGTGCACGTGAAGACAGGTCTGAGCATTGAGATAAAATAAATGGCTATTTTTCCCTCCTTTATTGCCTTAAATATTACTTACTGGTTATTTCACAGGTAATGGTATTCATGGGGTTTTATTCCCTGACCTGCTGCTAAACTGCTTGTTTTTCTAGCATGTCACAGAATCACAGGAAGGTTTGGGCTGGAAGAAACCTCAAAGATCACCTTGTTCCAACCCTCAAGTCATTCAGCACCTTTAGGCTTCAGTTTACTCATTAGGGAAAGGGGGATGAAACTTAACTATTAGGGAAATGTTGTAAAGTTTTGGTAATTCTAACTGGCATGGTGCTAAAAATTTGTGTAATTCAGAACAATTTTTCAAATAAATGCCAGGATAATTTATTAAGCATCAGTTAGAGCCCAGGGTGAGTTTCCAATCTCATCCACACTCGCAAGTCTTGAACAAAGAAAACTCCCTTCATTGTCTTCACTATATTTTTGCACTGAGGTATTTCCTTTATGCTGGTTTTTTATGTAAATCAAACGTGTGGCTTGGTCCTGCTTGCACTGACTGCAAAGCAAAGCTCTCCCTTCCCTTTTCCACAGGCACACAGAGACACCCACAAGCCTGCTCTCCAGAAATCATTGTCAAGCTCAACCAGCCACATAGAACAAGTCATCTGAAAAAAAGTCCTCTAGTCAATTATATGAAGCTTGCATAAATTGTGAAGGCCTTGAACCAGAAGGAAAAGAAATAAAGGCAGAAAGAAAGAACACAGAATAATGAAGCAGGGAAAAGGAAAAAGCCTGGGTCATTTAAAGGGTTTTATCCTCTCAGTGATCTTCTTGCTTCCAAGTACCCCAAAATTAGGCATTTCTTCACAAGTCTTTGGAGGGGCACTCAAAACAAAGGTGGTCTTGAAACATGAGAAACACCTTTGCAGAACTCAGCATTTGTTGAAGTATAAAGCTATTTTCACTTCATTTTGTAACTTGTGCTCACATCCTTTATGGAAAACATCCAATTACCATATTCATCCTAACTGGGGCTCAGCTCCCTCCACGTTATTCTGTGGCTCTAACTTGGGTTCTTCGTCTTGCTGGGATCCATTTTGCAGACCATACATCTGAAATTCACGTGCAGCAGCTTCAATCTTATAACATATAAGATTTTAGTGGAACAGTTTCCTAATTTCTCCATTTCAGTGCCCTGGGAGTAAAAGACTGGGAGAATAAGTTTTCCTGATTAAACATTTATGTCCCAGGATAGGGATGTTAGCATGCTTTAGGAGTTTTCAGAACATAGCATAGCAGGGTCCTTAAAAAAGAGCAAAAATAAGGATGTTATGAAGAAAATTGATTTTAATTAAGAGTATGGTCTTCACTGCACAGAAACATTGACCAAAGTAACTCTTTCACCAAAATATTTTCTTATAAATGAAAAAGTTATAACCTTTTATCCACTAAGGTAAGAGCCTGGTCTAGTGGAAGGGGTCCCTGTCCATGTAAAGCGTTTGGAATTAGATGTTCTTTAAGGCCTCTTCCAACCCAAAATCTCTGTGATTCCATGATTTTTTGAAAATAATTAACCGGGTTTTTTTTACTTTTGATTTTGCCACTGTTTGAAATAAAGAGACAGCAATTAAATAAGAAAACTTTACCAAACTTCTAAATTAATTTCAATTTACTTAAAGAGGAACTGTAACAATTTTCCAATTCCAAATTATCTTGTATTTTGCTTTAAACAATATTCTATAGTTCAAGATGAGAATTAGGTGTTTGATTTTCAGAATGAAGGCTCTGCATCATTCCAATAGGACTAAATTCATTTTTAGCATCGTTGGCAAGCCCAAGGAATCCTCAATTCACCCGCATGTTGTAGATCCAACTGCAATATTAAAAAAACCCTTCTCAGCTACACATGACATACACAAAGTGGAAAAACTAGAATAGGGATGCAAGACCTATTTAGAGCTGATGTGCCATTCTCCCAGGTCCCGGTGGAATCCCTCTGTCCATGATGTGCTGGGGATGCAGAGCTGTGATAGCTGCACTTGCAAATAGAGCCTCGAAGCCAGGGCACATTGTGAGAAGAAACACAGGGCATTATGGATGGGTTTGGATACAACCCAGCCCCCCTTGTGTTGGCTAAAATGTGAGAAAATACAAGTCCTGCAACTCCAGGCTGCTGGAAGGTTCATTTTGCACAGCACATGCTGCCAGGGGCACAAATAGTATTAATGATGTGGGAAAAGACCAGCCTGTCATTTCTGCTGAAAATGATAAGAGAAAACCATTCCCTCCAACAGCTGCAAAAACACTGCTGGGGCAACTCGAGGGAAAAGCAAGATGAAAGACTGGTTTGTCAGGCTGGTGTCCGCTGCTGGAACTGATAATTTACAACAGGAATCCATTGTTATGGAGAAGGAATAATGTCAACTCCAATCCCATTCAGCTCTGGGAAGGCTTTTTGCTCTTAAGACATCGGAGTTAAGCTGTGAGTTACTATTTCACAGGACTGGTTCTAGTTGAAAGCAAAGTAAACAGCTGCATAATGGGGAGTCTGCATCTATTGGCTTTGGATACTCCAATGCCTTGGAAAAGCTGTCTGGATGCTGGTGCCACTGATGGGGAACAGGTATGTGGGGAATGAGCTACTTGGGTGAAAGGCACCTACAGAAGTTATCCTCCACGTTTTCTTAAGGTTCTCCCATTGGTTGTGACTTTATCCAGCTTTGCCTTGACTTTTAGGGAGAACATTCCTGGGAATGACAATATTCAGCATTGGCCACAGTGTGAAGGACCTTTGCAGCAAGCATTTTTCTTCTGACATCGCTTCTCAGCCTTTTCCTAGCAGAAAGTAGCATTTTTGTACAGGAAAAACAAAACTCATTATATCAAGAACTCGGTCAAGAAACAAGGTAGGACTTCAGAAATTCTTCCCTGTGAGGGTGGGCAGACCCTGGCGCAGGTTGCCCAGAGACGTTGTGGCTGCCCCATCCCTGGCAGTGTCCAAGGCCAGGCTGGATGGGGCTTGGAGCAACCTGGGCTGGTGGAAGGTGTCTCTGCCCAGGACAGGGGGTGGAATGAGATGATCTTTAAGATCCCTATCAACCAAAACCATTCCATGATTCTATCAGCAGGATAACATTTGAGGTGTCTCTCAGATGATTATTCCAATGACTCTTCCATAGACTGGTTTCTTGTGATCAGAGTATTGCATATGCAGGTAGCATTAAAAAGAGAGTTTCTGTTGTGATTCAGGACAGCAAAAAACTAAACACAGATAGGAAATGAAGCAAGGAAAAAGCTACATGGGCTTTTAGGAAAGAGTAAAAGGTAACATGGAGCCCAATTATTTCCAAATACTATTGGGCTTGTTACTGAGGACATTTCAAAAAAGAGTTTCTCAAACATGACAAGAACTCACCAGAGGTCTGGATGGGGTCAAGCAGTAGTACTTTTCAGCTGCCACATATTCAGGCACATACCTGAAAGGATTCTGACAAAAACTCAGAGAAGTCAGAAAGTTTTTGAAAGTTCATCTTTTAACCCTACTAAAGAAGAGGTTGTTTTCCTCCCCTCTCTCTCTTTTCCGTCTCCTCCTTCCTCTACCCAAATTTCTTTGCAGAAGGCTGCTTTCATTATGCTTCTCACTTTGTTCAGGAACTGTCAGGACCTGATCCAAGGACCACTGAAATCAATGGGAAAAAAAACACCTAACCTGACTTCAGTGTCTTACTCTTCATTATTGGGATGAAAATATCCAGTTGTACCAGTCCTTAAGAGCAGAGACAATTGCACTAAATTGGCAGCACATGGTGCTCGTGCAGAACTTGGCAGAGAAGCGCCTGAACTTTGGGAAGCTCTTTATCACTGAGAAATCACAGATGAACCAGCTCAAAACAGGCTCCTAGAATGTGGAAATGTTTTTCTTCTCCTCAAAGGTGTGTCTTATTTCCACTGAATTTCAGCTTGAGAAATGAGAAAGGGGGATTTGTGTGAGGGCTGATCTGAAGGACATGCTGAAAGACTGTCTTGCCCTAATTCTGGAACTCAAAATAGGAGCTAGATGAATCTTCAGTCTTGAGGCTGAAGTTAAATGTAATAAAATATGTACAGCTCCCAAACCTCATTACTTCCCCCATATGTTCCCTTTAGATGTCTCAGCTATCTACTTGAAACTGTTGAGTGCTTCTGCCTTGAGGTTCCTTTGGGTAACAAAAGGCTGAGAAGAGAAATGAGGGATTCTTCAAAACTGAGAAAATACATGCGGCAAGTTAAGACAATGAACTGATTCTTATGTCAAATGGTGTTTCAGCTTTCTGATGTTCTAAGACAGAATAAGAATCAGAATAATTTCTGGTAAAACAGAAGGATTTAATGAAAGCTGGTTTATAAGAAGACCTGGAATGAGTCACTGAGTTGTAAGAATTTAACAGGGAAAATATTACCAAGTACCATAAAAATTAGAAAGAAATCCTTGTTAACAAAATTATTAATATTTTGGAAAACAGAACTCCACAATTACCAAGATGACTTAAAAAGTGTAGAAAAAAGCTTAGTGTAGGAAAAGTTGGGCAGCTACCATGATTAATCATAGAGTCACAGGATGGTTTGGGTTGGAAGGGACCTTAAAAATCACTTAGTTTTAACCCCCTGCCATGGGTGGGGATGTCACCCTCCAGATCAATTAATAACTGGATTAATAACAAGAGTCACATTTAAATGAAATGCTGTTTATCTGTTAAAGAACCTTTTCTGTCTACATGGCTATCTTTTCCTTGCATAACCCCTTTGGGAAGAGACTGTCGTGTTAAATAGTCAGGCAGTAACTGGCACTTGGGTATAAAAGGTGTTTCATGACATTTTATGAGCCGTGTCTCGTATTTCCATGGGAATTTTATACCCAAGTACTTCAAACTAAGCTGCAATAAAAAGCAAAGTGCATGTTGTGCCTACAACTGGCTATTAAACTTGAGGCCAAGATCACCTGGCACATTTTTGCAGGTGGGGAATGAAAAACAAAATAGCACATAAAACTTGGCTACAGAAAGGACTTTGTGCATTAAGATGTTTGACCTGCCCAGTTTAACCTAAAAAATTACTTAGTTTGACTAAAATTTGAGAGCTTCTAGAGTCTGAGTCACTAGAAAACAAAAGCAGGCTCTTGTGGCTGCATCTATACACTAAACTGAGCTTAAAACCCCAGAATTTTGACTAAAGAAAGACTAAAGTTTCTATGTTCAGGCCACAGATGATGAAAAGTTGTCATATTTTAGATCAGCAGTGTTATTAACCGAAATTATCCCTCCTTCATCTTATATAATCGTCATCATCTGAAAACACTCCTTTTCCCCCATCAGGTTTACTTAGAGACAAATGTCATTTTAGCTGTCTTTTCTAACAGCCTCTTTGTGTCACATGTTCTGTTTATTGGTTTTAAGAAAAAGAAAAAGAAAAAGAAAAGTAGTTTTGTGGAGGTCAGTGAAGAAACAACCAGTGTGTTGGAGAGTCCTGGTTTTAGTTATCTTAGGAAGCTTAGGGAGGGAGTGAAATGGTGTGATCTGAGCTCTGTGGTGAAGACTCTCATTCGCAAATACACAACCAGAAACCCCTCTATTTTTGGCCATTTTCTCCAAGTCTCTGAGACTTGGAGATTATTTCAGATGTCAAATATATTCAGACAGTAATAAATAACTGTCAAAAAGAAAGATGGTTCCTTGCTGTTTCTCACATGGGAAAATCCACCAGACTGGATTCCTTATTAGTGTACAGGGAATTTCATGTTCATAACTCAAAACTGGGAACGCCCCCTCCATATAATTGAAGAAATGTCTGTAAATCTGTACATTGATTATAACTGGCAGCTAAAGAGCCAAAAAAGTAGTGTTGTTATAACTATATCTCAACTTCACATAATGGACAGAACTTAACTGTAACATTTCTAAAACATACTAGAATGAGGTGCTCTTTGTAGGACAATTGACTTTCTAAACTTGCCTTAGGTCAATTAATGCAGCAGGAACTGTTAGTTAAAGAGGAATATCCTCTTCTCTGCTCTTGTTCTCACCAAAGGTAGTTGGAATTAGGACTATATATCAGACCTATAGTACAAAACCTCCCTAATTTCCACTTAATCAGAATTTTATATAGACTGACCTTGAGCAAAGGTCACATAAGGATCTTCCTGGTTTTTTCATCCAACTCTGAAAAAGTTCTACAGTCTGTTTCTCCATGGATCCAATTATGAGTATTTTTGATATGCTAATGCAGTGTGAGTGGCTTATAAAACCTTAATATCTCCTTTATATGCTAATCTTGCTTGATTAGAAATTATTAACCCTGTCCAGCTGCAACAATTATTTGAGAAGGGATTTAAAGATCAACTCCGCTAGAGTAGTGACAGATCACACACCTTCAAGATGGATGAGCCCTCATCAATCCTCCTTTGCCCCTCTGAAAGGAGGTATTAGGAGTACAATCTACAAACAAGGCAAAAGCCCATGAAAAGATCCCTCAGCAAGCACTGACATGGTCACTAATGGAGGGCAAATGTCCCATGTCCGAGGTGCAGAGTCCCTAAATGATATTTTCTCAGACACAGGAATCAGTCTCTGCCTTACCTTGAGACTTGACATACTCAGGAGATGCCTTTAAGAGCAGGTAAAAGGTGCACAAAGTGAAACCTTTCTGCTTGAACCTGAAAACAATGAAGCAAAAAACATACACCTAGAAGGAAACCAAGGAGACGTGTGGTGGTGGTGCTGGGCTGATGTTTGGACTTGAGATTCTTAAAGGACTTTTCCAAACTTAATGATTCCAAGGTTCAATGAGGTGTTAAAATTCTGTCTGGTGTGTCCTGCCCAAGAGAAGAGATTTGGCTCCTGTTTTGTCCATGCTTTTTGTCCACGTATTTAATCCACAAATTGCTTCATCTTCTCATGAGACTTCCACAGACCAAAAGGAACTGATGACCTTTTAATATTTTTTTCTCCCTGTTTCATACAACAGGTTTTTGCAACTCTTTTCGTGGTGACATTTTAAGACATTTGTTTGAAATGCAAATCTATCTATTTTGGGGTAGATTTTCCCGTTGCTTTTCAATGGAAAATGAATGTAACACACCACAAACCTTGGGGAGGAATTAGATCAGTGTTTCAAACTCGTGCCAAAACATGCTTTTGTAGGAAAAACAAACTAACAAAAAAATTAGAAGGATTATTTCTGTACGATAAACAAACAAAAAAAATAAACCTATCTTAAGAGAAAATATTAAAAGTGCAATGGCTATTGCCATGAGAAAAACGAGTGGTTGATTTCTGCCACCACATGTTAGCTCCTTCTCTGTGATCTGCCTCCTTGTGGGTTGAATTACCTATTTCTTTTCTCCCATCTACAGCTCTTTTCTCCTGCAGTCTTTTGGGGCCCTCCTGGCAATAGAAAGGCTTCAAAGAGGCAGCAGCTTCTTAGCAGTTTATCTGCTCCCCTCGGTATTTCCTCATGAAGGAAGACAGTGGATGTAAGAAGCCACAGCTGAGTTTATTTTATCTTAATGATGCAGCCTGAAGCCTCAGCCCAGCAGGGCTGGTACCCCCGAGGCCGATGGCAAACAACGTGCAGGAGCCCATTGTTTGCTGAATGTATCCATCAAAAGATTATTGTGCTTGGCCAAGCTGATTCACTTTCTCCTCGCTGGAAGTGTAAGCCCAGGAATCCTCTGCTCCACTCCAAAGGCGTTTTGTGTTTAGTTAAGCAAACATTCATGTAATTGCAGGATTAGTTCTAGAGGGGGATGTTGCTCAGACGGATGAGCAACGCTCTGGAGAAGTGGCATGTGTTAACAGACATGTTTCCATTGCTGATATTTTATTTATTTTGTTTTATTTTATTGTAGTAGTCATTACCCACTTTCCCATTCATATTCCATAGCCTGCTGAAAATTGTGTGTCATCCAAAGAGAAGTTGGACCCACTGCACTCCGTCACCTAAAGCAATTCCCTCTTAGGTCAATACTGTGCTGAGAGCAAAAATCAATGTCTTACCCCCTTGCTCTGCAACAGAACAGAGACAAATTTCTTCTCCCTATCCATTGTTCTCTACAGAGCTCCTTATTGATCTGAATTCCCCCTGCCAGTCCACTTATTTCACACAAAGCTGTGTTTTCCAAACAAATCCTTTCGTGTGCTATCCTACCACAATGTTGAAAACAACACACGTGGAGGGGGGAAAAAAGTCTTGAAATTGTGTCCTGGTGCTGGGTTTGGGATCTTTGGATTGAATTAAAGCCATTATCTTAGAGTGCCTCTGGGTGTATCTCTGCCATGCAATAAGCAGGACAGAGATGTGAGGCTGGTGAGGGCACAGCCATGCTGGTGAGTGTGTTTGCTTCATCTCCTTCACCCAGGGGATCTTAGAGAGCTTTGCACACTGATTGTAGTGTAATAAACTGATTTAGTTTATAGGAAGTTCCCTCAGGTATTTCTGTATTGACTGTTCTCAAGCTAAGAGGTAGGAAGGAAACTGCATCCTGGCAGAGAAATTCCCTATATTTTCCTACCTTTCCGGTTGTTGTCTCATTCACCCACCAACAATCCTCTAGCCAGCAAGGCTGATGCTTGCACACACTTTACGAAGGTGAGAAGTCATTTGGTGAGACAGGCATTGCCTTTATTTCCTGATCCCCCATTCCCTAATCCGTGCAATAATTTGGTGAGTGGAGCCAATGTGGACCTGATGAGTCTGTAGTGACTCCCTTCCCTCTTCTAGCAGAAACAGGCTTTAGGCAGCTTTTGAAGAGCAGGGCAGGACAGGAAAGCAGTTCCTCAGGGCGGGTTTGTGAGGGTGTATAGGGGTTGGAGGTGGGGAACAGATGGTTGCTGAACCTGGAGATGAGGCTCTTTGGGCTAGAAATTTCCAGACATGCAGAAAGTGTGTTGATGCCTGGATCTGCTCAGGAAACCAGAGCCTGGACTGTTACACTGAGCAGAGCCAGCTTGAATATTATAAGACTGTCATGGTTACAATAACAATAAGTATACATAACTTTTACTTCATTCTGTTTTGATTACTTCCCCAGATTTAAGTGGTGATTGGTCAGCAAATGTGGAGTCAAGGAAGACCCCTGAGAAATGTCAATACAAACTGAGATTGGATCTCTTGACAACTGAAGTTGTTGAAATTGGAACATTCAATAGGTGGTTTTACTGTCACAGAGTTATATGAAAACCTGTTCACCCACTGACCAGGGCAGTGCCCATCCCTGTGCTGGCACTGCTGAGCCCACACCTCAATCCTGGGGACAGTTTTGGTCCTCTCATGACAAGAAGCATGTTGAGCGGCTGCAGAGTGTCCAGAGGAGGAGATGGGGAAGGGTCTGGAGCAGCAGGAGGGGCTGAGGGAGCTGGGGGGGCTGAGCCTGGAGAAAA
>JAWWEU010000125.1:72003938-72028390 GCA_035583155.1 Acropternis orthonyx | reverse complement strand
GGTGGGCACTGACCAGGCTCCCCAGGGCAGTGGGCACGGCCCCAAGGCTGCCAGAGCTCCAGGAGCCTTTGGATGATCCTCTGGAGCACAGGGTGGGATTGCTGGGGTGTCTGTGCAGGGGCAGGAGTTGGATTTGATGGTCCTTGTGGGGCCCCTCCATCTCAGTATTCCGTGGTTCTGTGATTCTAATAATTATTCATGCTCATTTCTGGGTGCATTTGTTCTACCTCTTCCTAAGACAGGACTATTTGTCTTCCTTCATTGTCGTGCTGAATAAATGAACCTCACAGCTTTAATATTTATTAGCAATTTAGATTCACCTAGACACAGTCACATCTCTAAAAAGTAGCCAGGCACTGTTTTTCCATGTCCCCAGATGTGTTTCTTATCTCTCTTAAGTGTTTAAGGCCAGGCTGAAATAAACGGCTGTTTTGCCTTCAGCCTGACTGTTGCTGTATCACATTTCCACAATGTAATGACATCCACATGCTTTTATCACAGGGCTTATCATGCTCCTCTCTCCTCTGTGTGCTCGTTGTGTAATAGGTTCTGCACCAGCACCCAAACCTAAAGAAAGATAAACAGAGCAGGAGTCAAACCAACATGAAGAGCTTCTTCCTGTGACAACGAGGGTGTTGCAGAACTTGCAGCTCTGTGGAGGTGACTTCACTCCTTCCTCTGGCACACACAGAGGTTTCTCCCCTTGTCTTTTCACTGCCTTAGTCTGGCTTCCACCTCACAGGTTTGCTCCCTTTTTTGTCAGGAATCTGCCTAATGAGGCTCTTTGTCACCCTGTGCCAGGGACCCTAAAGACTTCCCTTTCTCCTTTTCTGACTGACCTTCCCTTCCCCCTGTCCAACAGAATGAAAACTCAAGCATTTCCCAGCTGTATTTACACATATATTGCTGACAGACATCCATTCCTTGGTATGATTCTCCCTAGGTTAATGGGAATGCTTTGTGCAAGAATACAACCCTCTGATTTTTATCGTGTGCCCTTGTCTTCCCTTTGTGTCCCACAGTGCTCTAATTAAGCTGCAATTTGGAAGCTCTCTAAGACAGGGATATATCTGTCTTTTGTCCCATAAAGTAGTTTATAGGCCATTATAAAGACAGAAATTTTGCAAATCAATGTGCTGGCGTGTCACCAATACGCTGGAGGTAACTTAACAGTGAGTTCAGGAAATGCAGAGCTCAGGGAAATCTGGATGGTTTTATTGGGATTTGTTAGCATTTCTTAAACCCAGGGCATGCAGCTCATGCCCATGTGAAGGACTTCCTAGGACAGAAGTGGCCAGACTTTGAAAACATATTTTTATTCCTTCCTTATTAATTCAATTGGTGACATTGTCCTATTTTCAATAGCAACTATGATTAAGTTTATCCCACACTAATCCAGAAAGGGGAAACTAGACCTTAAAAATGTACTAACTTTCTCTTGAGATGATAAGAAAGGAATTAAAGAAGGAATAAGGCATCTGGAGAGAGGAAGGAATAAAGGAAGGGATATTTGTAGCCTAAGGAATAGCTTTAGGAATTGTCTAAGTCTACATGGGAATAGTGATCTACTGGGAAAGGATAAAAGCAGAAAAAAGACAATCCAAATTAATAATTTAATTCAGACTAATGGCTTTTACATGATATTTGAGAGAAAAACTAATAATTCCAACACGCAATGTTTTTGCATTCTCATGGGAAAATCATAGGAGCTGAGCTTGAGACAATCCAAGAGTACAACAAATCCAACCAGCAATGCTTCCAGCAGACTTCACCTGCCAAGAGGGGAAAAAAAATTGCCTCATCTTCCTTGTATTTGAATTATTTGATTCCCACTGAGGCACAATCAGCACAAGTTGTGTGACATTTTGCTTTGAAAGAAAGAAAAACAGAAAATAAACACAGGAGGCAGGGGGAAGATACGTGCATAACCACCAGTGCATTGGTCATTTCGTTTATCACCTGGGATATCACTGCATGAAAGCCACCACGCTTCAGCTCAACCCTACCTGCTCTGAGTGCAGGAGAGAACCTCTTTGTGCTACCCCTGAGCCTGTTGGGTTTGGAGGTAAAGGTTAAAAAGGGCCCCTCAGTAACCAGCCAGACCCCAGGCTACTGATGTCCTGAAGGCAAAATTTAAGCTGTGTTATAGAAAAGGGGAGAGAATTTGGATTTTCTGATCCATAGTTCCATAGTACTTTTATAGTTTCCTTATCACATTGACCAAAATTGTCTCATCAGGGTTCTTTTGCCTTATCAATTGTTCTCTTCATATCTGTATGTTCTACCTACCGTCTCAGTCTTAACTCACAATATATCAAAGGCAGAACATTTCTTGGTTTTTCTTGAGTGACATTTAGCTCAAAGAGCACACTGGCCCTCATGTAGAGTAGTGTAGAAACAACCTGTGAATTTTTTTGACATGAGAATCACCTCTGTGTCCTCACCATGTTTGGGGTCCTTTTCTCCAAAACCCTCTCTTACCCCTCAAAAATTATCAGCCCCATTGGGTGCTACTGTGTAGTCACTGATAGCACTTTTTAATTAGTTAATTAATAAGCTTTAAGAGTCAAAGGCAATGGGAGTCTGCACAAGAGGGAGGTGAAATTTGGCTTGAAGAAGTGAGATTGCAGCAATTAAAAGGAAGAGGAGACCATGAATAAATAAATCTCCAAACAAAGGGAGGGAGGGACACCTTTTAAATAAATTAGCAATTTACAAATGCCTCCAATCCCTCTGGTAGAATTAAACATGTTTACTAGCTCCCTCAGCATGTGCATGTTCTGGGAAGTGACACATTAATTAATACTAAATATCTAGCCCATGGTCTGCCTCAGCTTTCAAGGCACATTATAAATATTGGCAAGAAAGATCATTAAAAACAACACAAATCGAATGTTCAGCTTGATTTGTAGAAATTGCCTAGTAGCAAAGGTGCTGTGAAGATGGATGAGTTTGTTAAAAGGGAAGAAGATTTCAAATATCAATTCTTAAGGAAATTAATAGTTCCTTCTTCCCTCTGCAATGTGGCCACAAACACACATACAGAGCAGAAGGGATAAAAAATAAAAGCAAGCTTTTCTCATTATCATGGGCAGCTCACAAAACACTGAAAAATAGCATGTGTTTAGCTCTGTCTCTTGACAGAAATGTTTCAAAGGGTTGGACCACAATTACCTGAAATTTCTCAGGCTTCTCCATCACCCCTTCTCACCTGCTGCTCCACACCCTGACCTGTATCTATCTCTTACCCCCATCTCTGACGGGCACCATAAAATCCAACATGTGGACCCAGAAAACCTGCAGTTTTCCCTCCCTTGGGGCAATGTATAATTAGAATCCTTTTTGTTTAGGGTATTTTAAATCAGATGATAAAGCATTTGAAAGATTTAAAAGGAAATTTTCAGACCTCCTGGTAGACACAGAATATGTTCTTGTAACAGCTGGGAGGGCGTCTGTAAAGCCAGAAGTTTTTACATCTCTAATCTTGTTTTGAAGCTCTTCAACTGAAAGTTATTTAGGCTCAGAAACACAGAATTACTTAATCAGAGAATGGCTGAGGTTGGAAGGGACCTCTAGAAGTCATGTTGTCCAACTCCCCTCCTAAAGCAGGGCCACCTATAGCCAGTTGTCCATGACTGTGCTCTGATGACTTTTGTATATCTCCATGGGTGGAAAACCCACAACATCCCTGGGCAAGCCTTTGCTCTTGCTGAGTCATCCTCACAGTCAAAGCATATTTCCTGATGTTCTGGGGGACGTTTCTGTGTTTCAGTTTTTGTTCACAAGCCTCTGGTTCTGTCACTGGGCACCACTGAAAAGACCATGGCTTCATCCTCTTTGCACCCTCCCTTGAGATATTTATATGGAATATTAGAATATTTTAAGTTGGAAAAGACCTTTAAGACCGTTGAGTCCAACCTTTAACCCAGCACCACTGATGAAACCCCTTCTTCTCTGGGCTAGATCTTTCTCAGCCTTTCCACATAGGAGAGATTCTCCAGTCGCTTGATCACCCAACTGACTCCACATGTCTTTAGTACCAGGAGTTGGGAACTGGACACGCTATTCCAGGTGTGTTTTCACTAGTGCTGAGTAGAGGGAAAGGATCACCTCCCCCGACCTGCTGAAAAGACTCTTCCTAACTCAGCCCAGGATAATGTTGTCCGTCTTTGCAGAAAGGATGCCTTGCTGGCCCATAGTCAGCTTGGTGTGCACCAGGATCCACAAGTCCTTCTCCTACAGAGCTGATTTCCACCTCAGCACATGCTGGTGCTCAGCATTTTTCCTTCCCAAGTGCAAGAATTCCCCTTGTTAAAATTCATGATGGAATCTCCCTTACAGAAAAAGGTTTTTCTCCTCTGTGGTCTCTTCTGCACACAGAGAAAAGGTTATTTCTCAGAGAAATTTATGTGACCTTCAGATTTTATTTCATTCCTCCAAACTCACTGATTTAGCTGTAATTGACTTAATCAACATCACTCTTGAGGAAATCCTGCTGTAATCCTGATACAGAGAGAGGGACAAGGCAAATTTACCCAACACCAAGACTTGCTGTGAAATCTCTAATGCTCGTACCATCAGTTCAAACATATTTTACAGTTTCACAGAAATAAAACAGTACATCTGATACATCAACTGATGCATCAAGGCCAGGTTGGACAAGGCTCTGAACAACCTGGACTGGTGGAAGGTGTCCCTGCCCATGGCAGGGTATTAAAACTGGGTGGTCTTTAAGGTCCCTTCCAACCCAATCGGTTCTATGATCCAATGATTCAATGATCCTATGATCATAAACTGTGTGGGACTATTTTTGGAGGTGTTTTTTTTTATTACAGAGAGTTCACATAACAGACTTTCTAACATCTTGTAAAGTAAGATTGACCAAAAATTTTCAGTATATTTAAACTCCTTGGGCTTATTTTTTTTTTTTTCAAAAGGAAAATTTCCATACCCTCATTCTTTTTATTTATGTGTCATTCCTTGCAACCTCCTACTCTTTTCTCCATAAATCTCTCTTCCTATATTCCCAAAAGGTTCTGTGAAACTACTGTAATGTGTAAAATATCGTTTTTAGTACCATTTGGATAATGTTTCTCTTCTCCTCCAATGATGGGGCAGATATTTCCCCAAGACAATGTAAAATAACCCCGATCTTCAGATGGCAGTCTGGCAGTAGCTGACAATCTGGGAAGGGAAGACAGAGAATCCTTTGAGGAAACTGATGGAAATGTCAGGGATACAGAAGGAAATGGATAACATCTTCATTGCTGAAACATTCTCATGGACTGATGGGTTACATTTTGCTGTAGATAGAAATGATTGCATAGATGTTGCACATCACAGAGCAAATAGATGTGCCCCCTCTGGAATTTCACTCTCACAGCTTTTAAAATACCACGGAAGCCTTATCAGAAACTCATCCATGATTTTGACACCAGTGCTAAATATGCTACTACAACCCCCAAAATCAATAGGCTGGAAGGCAAACCAATCCTTCAATCCACCTCCTGCTGTCACAGTCACTACTGTGTGACCACATCCTTGTAGCTACATCTGCCAATGATCTGTGCACGAAACTTCCCTGTCAGAAACCCCAAGAAGCTCTGCATGAATTCAGGGGCCAGAACAGGCTCAATTAGTTGCCTTGTGACAACGTATTTCAGACTTTGAAAGGTGGAGATCCAAAAGCAGTGACCAGTCCTGTTTTGAAAATCAAACCCACCTTTGCTTTTATAAAGCACATGGAAGTCTCTTGCTTAAAGTACTGTGTGAATCATAAGGGCAATTACATCTAAATATTTGGGAAGCATTATGCTACTAATACTAATTTTATTTTCCATAAAGGTTGCAGAATCAAGGCTTTCAATATCTGTAACCACTCAAGATTCCAAGTTACTTTTGCTAAGGAGGGAATGATAGCTTTGGTGTCTGGGCTAAGATCCAATTGAGTAATTACATCCTGCAAGCCTACATTCCTCCTCAAGTTTTATAGGAGATAAAGTTCTTTTCACTTAGCAATGTTTCTTTTTAAAGTCTGATGTTTTCCAAGCCAGAGGCTGCTACATTTCACTGATGGGTGAAATAATCCCTATGTAAATATAATTTGAATAAATCAAGTGCTTTGTGGTTTTCAAAATACCATGTCCACTCCAATTCATGGTTTTCATTTGTTACATGCATGAAATAAAAACCTGTAATGCAAGCAAAACAAAAAAAATCCATCAAATCTTTGATTTCAAGGAACAGCCTAAGCACAGACCATGGGGAAAAATGCTTTAGGCAATTTACATTTACTTTCAAGTGTTTTGTTCACAAACAGCTTTTAATGAAATGGCATTTAAACTGAGTATGATGCATGTAAAAATGAAACAGCTACTCACCAGCTGAAACTCCCATTAACAAAACTCCAAATAAGACGAACTGAAATTAATAAACCTGTGAACTTCCTTGAGATATATTTCAGAAGTCCCCTGCTCAGTAAATAATTAATGGGTGTGAGTTTTTTGCTTGTGTTCAGAAACACAAACTCAGAAGCATGGATTCAATGTGCTTTACTTACTAATGAATCTCAATGCATCAAATCGGAGAGGTGCTAAGGCAGAAGAGCTGAAATGAATAAGTAAAAGGCAACAGTGAAATTGCCAGGCATTTTAAGGTGTTTGCAAATCACATCTTGAACTTAAAATATAGTTCTGTTCAGAACATACAGTTCAGAGAGCTGCTGTTGGCAATCTGTGGAGCATTACTCAGTGTATGTTGCCATGTCCTGTCTTTTACTTCAGATGAGTAGTTATAGTCAAAGATAGAGTGAATAGTTCCCTTTGGATGATTTTGCCATGAATGATCCTTTCATAAATAAAGGGAAAGCTGCTAATACAGCCCTGCTAGGAACAGGAAACACTATTAATTTTCAGGATAGGATCCATACATAGATCTCACATGGAAGAAAAATGAAAAAGAAAAGAAAACAAAAAAAAGACGGAAAACTTGTGCTAGGAGAATAATTTGTTTCTCAAGGTAGGTTGTCTGCACCAGGCATTTCTCTGGGGTGAGGGTGATTTTGTTTTATCACTGCTTGTCTTGGATGTGTTGGCATTCCACTTGTTCCACTTCAACCTCCACCCAGGCCAGGAGCACGTTTCTTCCCTGTGGTAATACCCAAATGACTCTTCCACTTGCACTGCTCTGTGCTACCATTTTGTTGAAATACATAAGTTTGTTGTCTCAAAACTTTGAAGCTAACCAGAATAAATCATAAACAATGTTATTACTGCACCATAGTTCTTACCAAGCTAAACCTTGTTATTGCAAGATATTGATTAGACTGGTCGAATCTCTCATAGCTTAAAGGATTTTACATCATTTACAGTAATTACAGTGTCTTCCTAACTGCCAAAAGTATCTCTGAACTCCCTGAAGGATGTTCTGAACGAGCAGAATTAAGTGATAATTTCCCAGTTACTTTTGCAAAGCCAGGATTCTACACACTTGGAGAGCATTTTGTGTTTACATACGTATTTCTGTGGGTTCTGCTCTCCCAAAGCAGCTCAGTGTTATGGGGACAAGCAGCTCAGGCGATGGGACTGCTGTCCCCACGTCCCACGTTGCATAACCTGGCACCATCTGTTCCCCAGCTGCAGGGAAATCCCATACGTGGTTTCAGTCACATCAAGTCTGAAGCTGGAAATGTGGAGACACTTCTTGTTCCCTCAGAGCTGTGACTGAGATAAAAATACCACGGCTTCCTTCTGCTGTGCATGTGGGCTCGCTGATCCGGAATTTCTTGCTGGAAGTTTGCCTTCCCAAGGGCTGCCGTGCCCTAGGCAGGCACCCCACTTAGAATGAGGTACATTAAGGTGCCACTCAGGCAATGTGCTCACTTTCCCTGCATAAACAGGTCTTTTTCATGCTCATTCTAGACACAAGCCTGGCTGTATAATCATTGTGTAATAATTACACCCTTTCACAGACCAATCAAAGTCTAGTACTCCCATAGTAAATAAATTTATCAAAGCAGCAATCACTGTGAGTCATTTTCACTCATCTAAATGACAGGCAGTGACATTACAATCTACCTTGGGACATGGTTTCACTATTAGTAAACTGATTGAGAGAAAAGTGCCTTTCAGCCATGGACTTTGTTCACAGCTTATTGAAGGCCCACAATGGCATTAATAGTTCTGCACTGGTACCTGCAAGCCTGGGTAATGCTTAGTGACAGGTCTCCACTGGCATCTCTGGTATAGGATCAGAGCCTCTGGGTGTAGCACCTCAAATTCCTTTCAGTGAGTACCTCTGATACATGGATTTTTTGGTGAGGAAGTATTGAGAGTACAGCAACTCTCCAGAGCAGTAAAAATGTACAATATTCCAAATAATAAGAAATTATAAAAAGTTTCAACTTTGAAAACTTTTCTTCAGCTGGTGGCATAATCCAAAACAAATAAATAACTACAGTGAACCTGGAGCAAGAATCCTTGGATCCATCCCCTAGTCCTGGAGGAGATTTGAGATATGACCTTGGGCAAGGTCAAGTTCAGATTTTCTGAACCTCAGCTTCCGCATCTGCAGAGTGGTAATAATAATTCTCACTCCACAAGAAGACCACAGGGCTTAATTACCATCCATAAACCACCTTGAAATCCTTCTATAAAGGGTTCTGTAAAAGGGCAAATGTAATTACTGTTATTATAGTTGTGCAGCTATAAAATATTCATGGTGTAATGGCAAGTCCAGTGAACACTCAGAAGTTTGTAAGATCAATTACTGTGCATGAATGCACAAGCACATTAGCAGGTTGTACAAGATGTGAGGCAATTTCCTTCCAACTATTAGGGTCCTGTCCTGCAGAGGGTCCAGAGCCTCAGATTCCCTCTGAACTCTATGAGAGGCCCTTGAAAACAGCGGGAAAAGTGGATTTAAGTACCTTGCAGGATGAGAATCTTGAAAAGGAAATATAAATCCTCATCATGAAAAAAAAAGTCTAAAAAAAGTCTGATTTTTTTGTCCTATTGATCATTCTTGTAAACTTCAGTGAACTGTTTTTCTGGCACCAAGCACCAAAGAATGGAAAGCTGACCCACAACTGATACAAATCACATAAATCATGTACCATTTCTAAAGTCGGTGCAGCTACACTGATTTATGATAGTGACATTCTTAAGAATACAAAGCATTTGAGAGGTTTTTTAAGACACAAATGAGAGCTATTACACCAAAATGAACAAGCACTGCATTGATAAAATAAAAGAAAAAAAGAAAAAATCCGCCTCTTTTCCCATATCAGTGACTTCATATTTAAACCAAAAGTGTGCCAGAATTAGTTTGTCATTGAAATACACATAAAAAATTAATTCCTTAGGATTTAGAACAACTGGATATATTGTGGATTTGAATTATTACTGTTCGTCCTGTTCTTGCGTTTGTTGTTACCTAGAGGGTCACAGAACCAGCTGTTTGGGTTTGAAGCAAGTTGCCATTAACAACTTCCTAACCAATTACAAGACACACTTAATAACTGACTGTGCTGTTATGCAATGCAGGTGTTTAAGGACTTCTAGCTCAAAGACAATATCAAAAGTCATATAAATTGTAATAATTATTGTCACATTATGAGACTGCATTTTCTCAGAGAGCCTTGACATTCTACGTGCCGCTGTCATCACATCCCACCCCTCCTTTCCGCCACACCTGAGCTGACGTCCATTTGGCATTTCCTCAGGTTGGAACTGGTGGCAAAGATCTCTTAAAATATGAATCCCAATGTTTCAAAGGTAATATCAAAATCTGCAATTACTACGGTGAAGTCATATGGGATTTTAATGTAATTCTTTTAGAGGAAGAAAACCTTTCTCTTCAGCCCTGTGAGCGTCTCTCAGTGATCTGTAAAGGGGAAATTTCCCAGAGAAGAAGAAGCAGCCAACATTTACCTTGGGAGCCCAGCGTGAAGGCTGTGACTTGGAATAGACCCTGAAGCTCTGGAGAGATTCTGTAACTCCAGTTAGGAGTTCTCAGAGCAAATGTTTCTCCATTACAAATTGCAGAGCTGGAACTTCAGTTAGACGGTTTATTTTTTGGTGAAGACCAAGCAAACTGTGCCTACAAATAATAGTGAACTTTGGCTCCTTGACTGCTGGGTAGATTTTCAAGGAGCTCTGAGTGATGATTTAGGATAGATGCTTCCAAGCTTTCAGGGACCATGAGGTCTCATCTGGCCACTTTTCATGGGAGAGCTACACCAGAACTTCAAGTCCTTTGACTAAAAATCAGATTTCCCAGCCCACCAGGCATTTGGCAGCAAGCCTGGCCGGTTTCCAAGCTCCCAATGTCAGTTTGATGAAGTGTTTTCCACTGAGTGTGCAGATTCCCTTTCTCCGGCTCATTCCAACAAAAAGTCAGAAGCAGTGGGAAACCCATTTTGATTTTGGAGAAACAGGAATAGTCTTAGTGTGATCAGACTATCTTAGTGAGTCTGTATTGAAATGTTGGAATATTTCAGTTCTACAGCACGAAATTGCAGTAAGGAAAAACAAAACAATGCATATTTTTTTACCACTGATTCATGATTTAAATATTTCCATGACTTCAGAATCATTTATGGCACCCAAATCTTCTTTTCCAGGTAGTTCTTGCCTATAGCATAATAAATAAATGACCTTAACAAAGCTCTCTTGGAGTACAGGAGCCCAAAGCATTGCTATAACTTATGACAAGTGTCTGGAATTTCTGGTCACAGGCTGTCCAGCACCCGCGGACCTTCTTGCATCCTGGTGTTTGTTCAAATCACATGATTACATAAATATGCAAATATCACATGAGAGAACTAAGGGAGAATAGATGCACAAACTGATTTAAAAAAACATTTTAATATTTAGTGAGAAAATAGTAATTGTATGGAGCTATCCAAAAGAAGCACTCAGTAAAATGGTAAATGCTTGTACGTTAGCAGCTAATACAGTCACTCATGAGAAAGATCTTCCACTGTCCAGAATACTCAACTTCCACAGCTTTTGAAAGGAACTTCATGACACAGCATATTTCTCTTTAATGAGAAATTTTGATACAGTATTTCTTTTATTTCCTTTTCTCTATAAAGATATTCAGGGAATATATTTGTGCTTTTTTTTTTTTTTCCAGTACTGGGCTGTTCATCTCTGTATGAATAACAGTGCAAGGGCAGAATCCTCAAATCTGTTAAAACTACAACAACGTCCAGAAATTGGAAAATCTAAGATTTAAAAAAATAATAACCTTTTCAGCACCTAAAATGAGTTCACGGTTGATGAGTAGAATTGCCTACAATCCCTGCCCAAAGAAAGTCCAACCCATGCAGTGATTTAGACCAATACTTTCCTCCTGCAGTTCACAATCAGTGGGATTATTGGCAATATTCAGATTAAATGTGCATAAATCTTTGTAGAATGTCAAGTCTGACCAAATGAACAAGCTCAAAGCCTCCAAATGTCATGTTTTGCCAGAACATCTTGCACATTGTGCTCCAAAACATTCCCATCCTACACGTGTCTTTTGGTCTGTTCCTCATACACTGAAGAAATCTCCTCCTGCAGTAAAGAATTCACAGGACGAGTGTTTGAACAATCAGAGCCCGTGAACAATAAGTTTATGCATATGCATTAGCTGTTCTAAAGGTTCTGTCTAATGAATAATCATAAAGATAATGTAACTGATTCCCTGATTCAGGAAGGATGTCATTTTGGGTCACATACTTAAAAGATGTGAAAAATTAGGACATTTTAGGCATAAGAATGACAACCAAAGTGATGACAATGGAAATATTAAGGCTGGAATGAGTGATGTGATAGATGAGAACAGTGCAGAAATTTAAGAAGGGCGGGAAAGAATAAGAAAGATGAAACTTGTGATGGATTTAATGCCTAAGATATAAGAATACTGGCTTGAGTACAGAGGGGGAAAATCAGCTTGCCCCAGAAAGATATAAGGATGATGATAAGTTAAAGCACATTTCCCACAGCAGGCTCTAGAAGAATCATTCAAAGAAGTAGGGAATAATTTCGGAGATGCAGTTTGTCCCAGGCAGAGGCAAGGATGGATGGTGTGACACCAGGATGCAAAATTGGGTGTATAGGTCAATGACAAGGTGTTTGGCATGTCTGCAGAATCCAGGCTGCTCAAGATGTGCTGGATGCAGAGCCAAGCAGTCCTGCAGCTACCCTGGATGTCAGTGCGTGATGATAGGAGACAACTGACAGAGTGGCTGACAGCATGGGTCCTGAAGGAAGGGGGCTGGTGAGAGAGGAAATAAAGGAAAAATCCAGCAAGCTTACAATGGGAAAATAGGGACTTAATAGGGCTTTATTAAGCTATCCTAGAAGAGCTGTCAGATAGCCAGTCTGATACATGAGAGTCAGGCTGAATGAGATATATCACAGACTGGGAGCTGTGAGCCCTCTGAAAGGAGTTAATAGCTCTCTGTCTTTCATGGAGGCTGGACATGGACTGAAGCTCCCTGCACAAAATATGTACTCAACAGGGGGAATTTCATCCCCCCATCAAAATGTAGCCACCTTTCTGGTGGGCTGGCCAATTTCATTCCCCCTACTATCACTACCAAATAGCTTTGGAAGAGTCAGCAGAGAGTAATTTCCCCTCTTTGAAACTATTAAAGTAATTTATGCGAGTAAAATGTAATTATCCAAACTGAAATCTTGCCAGCAGACTGGTTTTACATTTCTGCTGAAGCAAAGCCACCTGATACAGGCAGGACTCCTTCTAACATAAAGCTGAGTATGGATTGAATCCTGGCTCAAGTGGAAGGAAATGGCCCTGAAGAATTTCTCCTGGAAGGTGCTGAGTTAACTCCAGCCCTCCCTCTTTCAGTGTGACAAGGGTGCTCAAACAACTTTTCTCACACCCTGGTGCAGTACATGTAAGAGAGTAATTTGAAAAGCTGACCTTTATGAAGGTGAGGGGAGATTTACTTACATCTTTTACTGGTACAGGACTTGTCCAATAAACACATTCCTTTGTGCTGCCAAAAATAAGTCAAGTGTTGATCAATCCTGACCCTGCAAGGGAATCAGATTTAACATCATAGTCCCGAATGGTCTAGCTGGAAGATGGCCAAGGAATAACTCAGGGTGGAAAACATATTGGGCTGAACTCACAGCATGTGCCTCAGCCCCTTAACACAGATGGGGATGAGAAATGCCAAGATGCAGCCACAAACTGCCCAGACAAGAATTCCCTGGTGGGTCTGCGTGCAGGTCCCAAGGCTTTGCAGTTCAGCTGCAACCTGGCCAGAAGGGTGAGACAAGCTGGGAGACTTAATGTGGTTATCCTCTGCCATGGCAACCCTCCTCTGGCACATCTTTGCTGCACATAAGGGACAATCTTGCCTTTGTAGTTGAAGATGAAGCAGGAGTCTCAGAGCAGGTCCCCTGAGCATCTGCCACTGCACATTTTACTGTTTCGTTTGTTCTCTGCAATGTCCCACTGAAAGAAGACATTTCTGCTTGCTGTGCTACATCACCTGTAGGATTATCTTTTGAAAGGGTATTTTATTTATCATGTCACAGTTGTTTCCTCTTTTAAAGAGCTGGTACCAATGAGTCCACCTGTGGAATTACTCCATAAACGCAAACCATTACAAAAACAAAAGGGAGAAGAAGAAATTAAACATTTATTGACATGTCCACATAGCTGTCCTTTCCAGCTCTCTACTCCAGGATGCTTTGAGGATTAATTAGTTGATGTTCATGGAATGAGCTGAAAATTAAATATGCTACATGGCTGGAACTCACCTGAGCAATTGTTGCTGTCCAATAAGAACCTTGTCTCATTTAGCCACACAATAGTGACCTCTCAACTGGACTATCGCAAAATCCTTGTCTATTCAAAGAATCACAGGATAGTTTGGGTTGGAAGGGACTTTCAAGACCACCCAGTTCCACCCCCTGGCATGGGCAGGCACAACTCCCACTAGCCCAGGTTGCTCCAAGTCCCGCTCAACCTGGTCTTGGACAGTTCTTTAAAATCACTGAAGATGCAACTCATGGAGATGCTGCCTTACTTACTGAGCTGGGATGCAAAAAGCCTCAGTCCCTCAAAAGCCACCCAGAAGACTTATATATGCTGCTTGCCCATCATACAAGCTACAGACAACTACAAGGCTGTCTTTAAATTGTGAGGCAACTTCTCTTGGTCCAGCTTGATGTATTAAAAAAGCAGTTTAAAGCTTATTCCTAAAGAGTGTTTCAAGGACTCCCCTTCCTTCCAAAATCACTCTCTGTGGCAGTTTTGACCTATTTCTCTTTTGGGCCATGTGATGATATGGGCCATGAGGGTCCAGTTACAAGCTGTGGTCAGTATGAAGAACAGTGGTACTTTCTTCCAACTTCAACATGTTCACTCTTGTTTTTATCCCAGATATTTCTCTTGGAGCCCAGCTCATTAAACCAGATTATTTCATTGCAATCTCAGCTTTCCTTTAAAACATAGGTTAGATCACCTCAGATGGCGATGGGAGGCCTCCCTTTTTCTACATCAGCAACATATATGTCCCAAAATCTTACTGATAATCAGAACAAATCTCCATGAAATACAGAAGTAAAAATTCTGTCTGTTCTCAGAGCTGAAGGAAACTATATATGGTCAGTAAAGGAGATTGTGGTCTCAAAAAAGTACAAGTAGAAGTTTTTCCTAAGAGTCAGACACAGTGATGGCTTTTAAATACATCTTGGTTTGCTCTTGCTTTCCAAAATCACCTACACTGTTTGCACAGTAGTATCTGCCTTGGGCTTCCTCTGCAGTCAGTGCTTCAAGCTATAGAAGATATTAACATCTGAGTGATGTTCAGCCCAACTTAGAACTCTGATCCTGAGAAATGTATTGTTTCTGAAAGAACCCTTCAACACAGATTATTTTAACACCTTTGAGCTGTTGAGTTTATGAAGCTGTCTATAAATAAAAGGAGATGCTTTAAAGCTTTTTTAAGTTTGTAGGGAATCTGTGTCCTTAGAGATCTTTCACAAGTCTTAAAATAGTCTGAGTTCTCTTCTAAGAGTATTGACTCCTCTAATTTTGCACTGGGGAAGTGTTTTATTCCCAAGATAACACAACACACAGACACTGTGATGGTGTCTCTGACTGGGCCAATCTAAATTCTTCTTTTTGCCACTACTGAACAGTAGCTGAAGTACTACAGATATCATGGAATCATATTGTAGACTCGTAGAATGGTTTGGGTTCGAAGGGATCACCAAGACCATCCCCTGCCATGGGCAGGAACACCTTCCAGTACCGCAGGTTGCTCCAACCCCATCCAACCTGGACTTGAATATCTATAGGTAACACCTCTCACCAGTGTCTCCCCCTAAACACATATATTTTCTTCTTTCATTGCCTGAAACTAAATTCTCCATTTCTTCAAATCCCCTGCACAGCCACTGTATCCTCCTTGGGACAGATTCAAATCCTTCCTCTTTGCAGGAACGTTCCTCCAGCCTACACACAACGTGCTTAATTTCATGGAGCAGTGATCCCTGTCTCATTGAGCTTCTAATCCAAGAAACAGATTGCACTTGGGTCTCGTTTTATGGATACATCTACTAAGAAACAGAATTAAAGGCAGTTTTTCTTTCTAAATGGTAAAATACTTTGCAAGTTTCAACAGAAGATGCACAAAAAGAACTTGCTAGAAACAATAGAAAGATTTCTGCAGTGATATTCACAGCTCGGGCGTTGTTTCCATTCTCAGTTGTTTGAAATTGATTTGTTTTTTCTGTTCTTTTTTTTATTTTATTACAATATCTCAAAACTGATGTCTAAAACACTGTTGGAATTATGTTCAATATTTAATTGGAAAAGCGTTTTCTTTTTTGTTAATAATAACATTGATTTATAACACAATTTCTTTTATCTACCTCTACTTAATTTAGTTTTCAGTTTAAAAAACAAGAAAATTTACAGAGTTGGGGCTGAAAATGGAAAGGAAAAAAGATTTCAACAACTTTTAATGAAAAGCAATAATTTTTCAAGTCTGTTTCTGAAGGAAAACTTTTTTTCTGGGGAAAAAACCCTCAACCAGCTTTACAGGCAAACCTAAGAAAGCAGCACAACCTTTGTAAATCCATCATTTAATTGCAAGATCCACTGGGGTGAAATGTGGCAACTGTTTAATAATGCACAGCAGCACTATAACAGTAATTTAAGATGAGAAGACAAGGAGAATGACGTATGGAATTGAAAATGCAGCCTGAGTGTAAGTAGGCAAAATGTAATCATCTGAATGAGAATTTTGCAACAGAGAAGGCATCCCTGCACATACAGATATTGCCATGAAATCTTTAATGACAACTCGCCAAGGTGTCTTTTATGTCTCCTTCTTAAGAAATGACACCTAGAAACACAGGGACTGCCACTTCCCACTTGAGCATTGGTTCACAACAACTCAGAGGAATGAGATCCTCATGGTGAATCACTTTTATAATTTCCTTTTGATATTGGTTGTATTTTTGCAGTTGCCCCTGACTGGATGGCATAAACACTGTTTAGATGTTGAGGCATCTGAGGTCAAAGATGCACCACAATGAATCTCATCTGGACATGTGAGGATAGGGATGAAAAGGCTTTTTTTTTTTTTTTAGAAAGAGCTTGTGTTTCTAAAAGTTTGGGTTATTCCCTTCCTCCACCATCCCTCTAACAGTTTGCTATCAAGCCTTGTTGGTTTCTTCTGATGGGCATCGGCTTATTTTGCTGCTGGAACAGCAGCTTGAAGCCAAAAAGAATGGATGACCTGGTGCATTTTTTAATTTCTTCCTTCATAATTCTTCTGTACAGGAAAGAAAAAATGGCCCTTTGTTCAGCAAGGAACATCCAATCAGGGGAACAAACAGTATTTGAACTCATCACGTCTGAATGCAAAATGAAGGATTTTGGAGGTCTTAATAAGTCAAAATGAAGAACCAATTCAAAGACACTTCATTAGATGGGGTCCTGAGCAACCTGGGATAGTGAAGGTGATCCTGCCCATGGCAGGGGGTTGGAACAAGTTGATCTGTAAGGCCCCTTCCAACCCAACCTATTCCATGATTCTATGAAAGACCAGAAGTTGCAAGAGTGTTTTAGTAATACCTATCAGGAACTTTCTCCAAGGACTGATGAACTGTTCCTATATTTTTAACAACAATATTTAGACTCTTAAAAATATTCTCTGACGTGAACTATTCCCGGGGATGTCTGTTACAAGTCACAACTGTTTAATGGGGAATCAAACAAGGGCTTATTTCTTCCCTTCCCTGCCTTGGCTGTACATGTGTGCAGAGCATGAGCACCTTGCCCTTCATCTCCATTCTCTGTGGCTCCATAATCACAAAAAACCAATAACTGGGCAGGGAAATAAGAGGTGAAGGCAGATAACAAAAGAAACACTCCCCTTAAGGCAGTCACTGTCTGTATTGCAGAGAAGAAGGAGTGAGCATATTATGAACCTATTTTTGTATCATAATTCCTTTTGCTATATGATATTGCCCAGGGTTCTATGACTGAAGGGATAAAGCTCTCTCCATCTTCATTAGGAGAGAGCTGGGAGACAGGGAAGTTGTTCATTAGACAAAGAGACCAAGACAGCTGTGTAAAAAAATAACAGAGCTGGGATGGGAAAACAACAGTGATCAGGAAAAGGAGTGAAGCAGGCAGAGTGAGGGGTGAGCAGAAGGGAGTATAGTGGTAAAGCCACGAGTCATGTCTTTGGAAATCAAAAGAGAAACCTGAAAAAGTCACAGCAAGGGGGAGTGAAGCAGATCAGTGAGATGGTGTGATACTGTGGTCAGATAGTGGGAAGAAAGGTGGAAAAAATACAAGCAAAGGTATTGGCAACCCTGGCTAAAGTGAGAAGGTAAATACCATCAACAGGGAAATAGAAATATGAGTTAATCCTTCTGATTTCCCACCTTTTCCCTTCTTGTTTGTTTTGCTTCTCCTTTCATGTGGTTGGCAGCTCATCCTGAAAAGGATCACGGCTTTGCTTGTCCCTCTGATGAGCTGAGCATCTTGTTTTTGCTGAACTAAAATGTAGGATGGTAAGAATAGAAATAAAGTGAAACCCTGACTTTCCTGAAACCCACAGGAATTTTTCAGGGATGTCTGCAAAGATTTCAGCCATGATGTTTTGTGAACTTTGCACCCGGAGTCTGTGTTTCAAAAATCAGGCATATATGCTGTACATACCTACAGTCCCTTTGTAGTTAATGAGGAGAAACAGGGAGTTCAGGGCTGTCATTCACCTCTTCAAGAGGGAAATGCGTAGAAGAGGTAAAATCCTGATATAGCCTGTTTCTTGCATAAATTCTAAGCCTAGGAGGGCCTGGCTCATGTGTAGATGTCTATAATGTACCGAGATGAATCCCGCTGTCTGTGTCTGAAGAAGTGCAGTGTGTGATAAAGCCATGAAATCAGACTTGTGAAGGAAAGGAATGTGTCAGGCTGGGGGTCACTCCTTTCTCACTTCTTCATCAGGCTTCATTGCCTCTCGCTCCGCTTTCCGAGAGAAGTCATTCTCAAGAGTAAAAATGAGAATTCTCCAATCTGTGAGTCATTTGAGTGCATAATACTGCTTGCAATGAGGGGTGGTTGAGATGCCTGAGGCAAGTCTTTCCATCAGCTCTGCTGGGACTGGGGAATGATGAAGGTGTTGGATGGAGGAACTGGCTTGAGCTGGTTGGAAGGGAGTCAGAGGCTGAATTAGTCATCTGTCATGATGAGGAGTAGGAACTAAGCAGGTAAGTTATGGGGGAAAAAATCCCTATGCATCATCCTTCAGTCTTCAGACTCTCATTTCCATTTCCTAATGAAAAATGAACAGGCAAGCAACTGAAAGTTCCAAAAACTTTAAAAGGCCATTTAAAATTTGACAGGGGGAAAAAAAATAAAAAATCTGCAGCACTTCAGAAAGTACTGGGATATCTGAGCAGATGGCCTGTTTGCTTTCGTGAAGTATAAAAATTAAATTGATGTTTCCAAAGCAGCATCCAGGCCTTTAAAGATAATAACCAGACACGATGTCATTTGCACTGAAGTGCAGAAAACTCTGGTAATGAACTGTGGGAGCAGAGTGGGTCCAGTCCACCTCCTGTGCACCAAAAGATGTACAGTGTTAGAGGTGCAGATGGCATAGGCACACTCAGCTGCTCCTATATGTCTTTTGTTTAGTAAATACTATATTTAATGGCCTGCCATTAACTGCTGAACATAGTAAGTTAATTTTGCATTTAAATAGTAAAACTTCAAGGAAGTTCATAATTGCATATCTTTTCACCAAATGACAAGCCATATGCTAGGAAGTTTCAAGCCACTAATTAAACAAAACATGCCCAAGCATGTTTTTTAACAAATACTGTACATCGTTATTTAAATTCAGGGCAAATACTGTTCAGAGCACTACAAATAGCTAAAATGGTGTTTAATAAGATATGCCATCTGCATTTCAAATTGATGCCACCCACATTTAAATCTCTTAAATAATCCCACTGAACAGTTACTGGGGAACAGAAATGCATTCATGGCTCATTCTGTGGATCTGATCCCACTGTTCCCAGCAATTCTCATTGGGTTATTAAACTCACTGGGGTAAAACTGCCAAAGTGCTCACTGCCAGCTTCCAGATCACACTCATGGAGGAGTGTACCAACCAAACTGGACTGTCCTTTAAGAGCTCTGGAAAGGGAGTGATTGGAAATAAATCAAAATCAATGTGGGGTTGTTTCTCTCCCCCACTGCCCCACTGCATTCAGCTACTCAGAGTTACGAACATATGGAACCCTACAGATTGTGTAATCTCCAGATAACTGCTGGGGCCATGCCTTAATCAGCTGAGATGCAGCACACTGAAAGGGAATGCACAGAATAAACCTCATAAAGGGAAAATGATGGCATTCGGGCATATAGACATTTTTCCATCTCTCTCCCCCCAGCCTTCCCAAAACAATGAGCCTGAAATGCAACAGCTGCTTGGTTTGCATCCAAACATCCACCATGTGCTGGGTTTGCAGGTGTTCAGAGTCCAAAGCATGTTTCCTCATCTATGCCAAGGCAGCTGGTGCGAAGTCACAGGCTAATTGTGACAATTCTCCTACCAAGGAACTATAGGGGATAGTTATGACAATTAACATGGCAGAGATGGAACCAGGGAAGGGAGGGACTTCAGCAAAGACATCTGCTGGGAGAATAAAGTCAGGATGTTCCTTTTCTAATTTTTTTGTTTGTCTTATTTTGTGGGGTTTTTTTGCTTGGGTGTTTTTGGTTTTGGTTTTTTTTTTTTTTTTAATATTTAAAGGTTTTCTTTTCTGGTCTGCAGCTGATGTTTTCTTGTGGGCAATTACACTCTCCCTGAGATTATTTACCCATACACTGTGAAAACTACTTCCAGCAAAAGCTGTGGGATTGTCTTAAAACCTCTGAGAGCCTGGAAATACAGCCAAGGTTTTGGTTCTACCTGGTTGGGTCAGAAATATATTGAAAAACACCCAGAAGATTAAGCCAGAGCTGGTCCTGACACTATAAATAGCAGAGCAAAGCAGCAGCTCAGGGCTTCTGCCTTTCAGCATTAACTGAATTTTCTTTTTAGTGATTTAGAAGGGAGGCATAAAGATGAAATGTATCATTTATATCTGTGGTATGAAAGGCCCTAAAACTTGTGTGCAGAGCCCCATTAAACTGCCTCTCCTACAGCCTCTGCAGTGGCAAAGGGACCGTGTATTTTCACAGGCATTTGGCCTGTTGGAGACACAACCACCAGGTCAGATCTTTCACTTTAGATCATCCCCTCAGTCTGATCCCTTAGGAACGAGCCCTCTGTAACACATGGTGTCTCTCCCAATGGCAAAGACAAACCAAATGGGCCTCTATAGTCAAAAGAACAGCTTGGCTTGAAATTTTGACCCACCAACCTGATGCTTTGAATTGCAGAGAATTTTGTGAGATTTTAAGGTCTTGGTTGAAGTGTTTAGGTTAGATTTAGGCTTGATGTTAGGAAGAAATTATTCCCTGTGAAGATGGTGAGGCACCAGCACAGGTTGCCCAGAGAAGCTGTGGCTGCCCCATCCCTGGAATTGTCCAAGGCCGGGTTGGACGGGGCTTGGAGCAACCTGGGCTGGTGGAATGTGACCCTGCCCATGGCACGGGGATGGAATTAAGGGGTCTTTAAAGTCCCTTCCAACCCATACCATTCCATGATTCTATGAACTGTCTTTTCTGATGCTCCAGTGTAGTTCCTCTCTCCCAGCTCTGCAGCAGGTCTCATCTGTTGTGCTCAGTTCATCCATAATTTCTGGTTTCCACTTTGGATTTCAAGAGGATAGAGGTGAGAAAACTATTACTGACCTCAGGGGCTTGTGTCAGTTGCAAGCAATAAATCCATTGAAACTTTCTAAATGCATCCTTGCCACATTTATTTGTCTCATTCCAGCTTCCAAACACCACTACTTGCTGTGTCTCCCAGATTCCTTCTCTATGCTTTTAATGCATTTTCCTCCTCTGAATTTGTGAACCCAACCACAACAGCTCAAAACACTCCTGTAAAGTCCACAAAGCCTATCTGGGATGTATATTTTAAACAGCTCAAACCACTTTTTAGACCAAAACAAAGAAGAATAAACTCAGCTTTATGGAAACCACAAAGTTGAACACCTTTCAAAGCTTTAAGAACGATCCCTCATAATATTTCATTCAGAAAAGGATTTCAGAAGTGCTCAGCCATGTTCTTAATGGATTCTGGGGGAGTTTTCACCACCGACTTCCATCAAAGTAGAGTTCAGCCACCACTGAGTACTTCTGAAAATCTCATCCTTCTGGTATCAATCTAACAATTTTTAATTAAGTACAGAGAGGACTATAGTCTATATTATGGATTAATGGTCTGAAAAATTTCATTTAAATTTACATAAACCAAAGAAATTATAATAAAAGTAATAAATCTAACAGTACTGGTACATTTTGTTTTCTTTCTTTATTCCCCTCTTTCTCTTTTCTCACATTATTCTCCTTGAAAAGCAGCCAAATAGATATTCTTAATTCTCTTTTTGAAAAAATGAATTGCTGAGTTCAGCATGGAGTCCATTTTGACGGCTAAGTTAAGAAGCTGGAGTTAATTCTAACAAGATTTTAAATGGAAATACAAAACCCCCTTTAATCATTACAGTAGTGTGAGCCAACACACATAGCTGAGAAAGAAAAAAATTAATTATCTGCAATAAATAGAAATAGTCTGAAAAGCAGGAGGGAAGAAGGTTAGGACACAACAATATTTAACTTAATCAGCCCATCCAGTAGTATTTTCTTTCATCATCTATTTGGAGACCGCAGTTACAGAATCATAGAATTATTTGGGTTGGAAGGGACCTTAAAGACCACCTTAGTTCCAGCCCCTCTGCCTTGGGCAGGGACACCTTCCACCAGACCAGGTTGTTCAAACATGATCCAAACTGGCCCATCCAACCACCATTTCCAAATTTCCTTCAGTAGCCTTTCCGTTCAGGCTGGTTTTATTGGGGAGCTGCCTGCTGGAACTCAGGCTGCTGTTTGAAACTGCACTTCGAAGGGCCACGAAGATTAGAGGGATGGAGCATGGCTCCTGTGAGGAAAGACTGAGAGAATTGGGATTTTCAGCTTGGAGAAGAGAAGGCTCCAGGGAAACCTAGCACCTTCCAGTACCTAGAGGGTGTCTGCAAGAGAGCTGGAGAGGGACAGCTGGCAAGGACATGGAGTGATAGGACAAGGGGGAACAGGTGTAAACTGCCAGAGGGCAGGGACAGATGGGATATTGGGAAGAAATTGTTCCCTGTGAGGGTGGGGAGGCCGTGGCACAGGTTGGACAGAGAAGCTGTGGCTGCCCCTGGATCCCTGGAAATGTCCAAGGCCAAGCTGGATGGGGCTTGGAGCAACCCGGGCTAGTGGAAGGTCTCCCTGCTCATGACAGGGAGTGGGACTGGATGGTCTTTGAAGTCCCTTCCAACCCAAACCATCCTGTGATTCCATGATTCTACATAGAAAGCCATGTGCAAAAGCAGCTGGTGCCCACTGGGGCTGAAAGCCTCTTGGTGATGCTCAACAGCCCTTTATTAGCTCAGAAGAGCACATTTTGCATGCTCTGTACAAATGAGAACCAACCAAGCCCAATGTATTAATTCACTCAGGTGCAGTCCAGGTGACCAAGCAGTCAGGGATACAGAACATCAGACAAAGCACACAGATCTTTGCTCTTTGATGCACAAAAAGGTGCCCCTGGGGAATAAACAGTGTTTGCCACACCGTGCCTGCCTCACCCACCCACTGCATGGTCAGAGGTCAATCTGCACCGTGGCCTTGAAGAACTGCAAGAGAGGTCTTGAAAGTTGTCTCTGATGAAAACACATCCATGACTTGGTTGAAACAAGCAGTGTCCTGAGTGTTTGGAAGATCCTGGCTAGAGCTGGATTTTCCTACAAAACATTTGCCAGCACATGCTCATATTTAGCCACTTGTCCGTGACATGATGTATTGTTCTGTAATTACTTTTTTATGCCACGTTCCAGCCACATTCTGAATGTCACACATTTTAATTAGCTACAAGCCCATAAAAATGATGCCTTTTCACTCTGTGTGCCCTGGGAAGGCTGGACTTTTTTTAAGGGAGTGATTGAAGCCTGCGAACACAAGCAAGTGATAGGACAAAATTAACTGGACTCATTGTTTGTAAAAAGCAAAACTAACAATCTGTGAATAATTATTTTCTCCCATTAAATGGTATGCCAGGATATTCATCTGACAAGACCCTCTCAGGAACTGTATGTGTAAGTATTTTACGGTGTCACTCTTCTTAGACTGTGACATTTTTTAAATAAGTCATCAAGTTACACCTCATGGTTTTTCTGTTTAAAGATGAAATGGACCCATGACACATTCAATAAATCATACCTACCCATGCATACATCCAGAAACTCACTAAACTTCAGGTTTTAATCTCATTTCTGTTTGGGGTTACAATAATATCGAATGCCAGATTTTTCCATGTTTTCCCAGGGATAGGTTTTTTAGACTGACCTTGGAAAAGGGGAAGGATGAGAGAAAGAAGAAGCGAAAGAGAAGGCAAGAAGGAAGGAAGATCTGTGGGCTGATTGCAGGAACAAATGGGACATAACTGAATTCTCAGGACACAAGGATGTTGCAGAGAAGAAATGGGTCAGATTTGTTCAGCTATCCTCTATATATGTGTGATGGCCAAAAATGGTGCAGAATCAGCCTTGTTCAAGCAAGAGCAAAAACCATTTTATTAACTACAAGCTTATCCTTTTATATTATTTTTCTACTGTCCACACATATATAAGCTACATCTCATTTGCTAGGTATACTTGTCCATCAGTATTAAACCATCTTCTGATAGGTAGTTGGCATCTCTCCTCATGCTGGCAAGTCCCAAAACATACTCTTGTTTTCCACAG
>JAWWEU010000125.1:71989013-72003838 GCA_035583155.1 Acropternis orthonyx | reverse complement strand
GCCCCATCGAACCTGGCCTTGGACACTTCCAGGGATGGGGCAGCCACAGCTTCTCTGGGCAACCTGTGCCAGGGCCTGCCCACACTCACAGGGAACAATTTCTTCCTGGTATCTAATGTCAATCTATTCTCCTTCATATAGTCTTATTGAGTAGGAGAATGGATTTTTTTCTTAAGCAAGCAAGCAAACAAAAAACTTAATCCCTATAGATTTTTTTCTCACAATAAAATGAACAATTCGAGATGAAGGTATTTTGGTTTGGGGGTCTGTTTTGGTCTTTTAAGCAAACACTGTGACTTCCCCACAGAAAGGAAATACTTTTAATTTAAAAAAAAAAAAATCATGTTTAGTTGATGACAGAGTTTTCTATCAGATGAGTTTCTCTGCAAGTCCCTAATGGGATCTCAAGGGACAGAACTGCTTCCACCACCATGACTCACAACACAAAGTTACAGGGTGGGTACAGAGAAGGGAAAAGAGACCAGAATCCCAGGTGAGTGCCAGGGATTAGTCTGTGTACCTCAGATCCCGACTGATATTGCTGTTAATGTCACAAAGAATGGCAAACAGACCTTTAACCTGAGGGATCAACAATGTTGGATTTTTGTGCTGGTGTGAAACCGAACTGGGAAGAGAGAGTCATCTAACACTTTTCTTTTTCCCTTTTTTTTTCATAAATTACTCTTTACTTGCAAACAGTTACTACTGAAACCCACTGTCTCCTTTTGCCTGCTTTCCTTTCAGACTCTGCTCTTGATCTTCAGCGCTGAATGTAGAATCTTATCTAACCAATTAGCTCCAGCAAGGTACATTGTTAGTATTTTAAATATTAAGGGAAAATTGATTTTCCCCTTTAAAGAACTGTATTTCTGTGTCGTGGTGATTAGGTGTGAATATTCCATTACCTTTCCCAGATAAAGAGAGCCTCCTGGGAGCGCTTGGAGGGAGGTATTGTACTGTAATGATTATTAGATGAGTTCCACCTCCTCAGTACAGAAGTGATCAGTCTGCAGTGAGATTGTCTATTTACTAAAGGGTTGCTTTTTAAAAAAATAAAATTACTTTTACAGTGACTTGAATGTTTCATCCATGAAAGAAACTTGAGAAGAGGATAAGAAATGGAAGGGTGAGAAGCTAATTTACCAAAGTTATTGTCCCCAAAACTATTCAGGGTTTTGGACAACTCCCTAAGTACCTGCAGCATAAATGAGAAAACAAAGGACAGAGAGAGGAGCAGCACAGTTTAAAAAACAGCCACAGCAGGTCATGTTAACCAATGGCCCAAGGTTTATGGTGTCAGCCCACAGATGAAAACCTAAATCCAATCCCATCCTTCTGCCTGAGGAGATTTCAGCCCCCCTTTTCTGGAGGAGGATCCATGTGGCTGCAATGTAGCACATTCCTCCAAGGAGAGGGAGCATTCAATGCCTCCTGTTGATGCAGTTCCATCTGGCATTGCCAATTTCCCTTTCACCTGACATGAGGTTTGATTATTAATTGCCATGATTGCTAAGCTCATTCTTCTTCCCTGCCTTAGTGAAGTGAAACAGAGGTGTTGTAAAGCCCCAGTTCAGACTCATCTCTGCCTCCATGGACATATCAGTATTCCCTGGAGTCTGGAATCTTTGCTTTACATCAATGTGCTGCTTGTTTCAGAGACTGCAGCCTCAGGTGAGTACTTGCAGTGGCATTTTCTCACTCAAATCCTCCTGGCAAAGGGGTCACATTAAGTGTTCAATATTCCCCAAACCCAACTGTATGGTGGAACACACACATGGAGAGAGATGCCTATTTTCAAGTATCTACCCCCAGAATGCAGGAGCAAATTGGAAATGAAGTCACAGAGCAATTATGCCCCATAGCCAACAACAGAAGGATTAAAGGATGTCAAGATTGTGGCTTTTCTACACATCAAAGCAAAAGCAGGGGTAAAATCTGTGCCTCCTGCATCCAGGGTTAGTGCTTTAGCAGATGGGGTAAGGAAACCTCTTCTCCAGTTAGGGAATATGGTCCCTATTTTCCTATTTCTTTTTCTTCCTGGTGCTCCAAATTAGAAATATTTAACTTTAGTGTTCAGCAAGAGGATTTTTCACTTGCCATGAAGTGAACATGTTCTTGTTGCCTCATTTGTTTCAGTTTTCACCCAATTGCCTGTTTTTTCTCTCCCACACCACTGTCACTTCTCTCTCTGCACTCTGCACTGGTAGTTGATTCTGGTCCCTTTGCATCCAGCCCAATGTAGTCAGAAGCAATTCAGTCTTGAACTAGAACTTACCTCGTTAAAATTCAGCCACAATTTACAGAAAAACAATAGTCCTTGCCTTGGATGCAATATCAAAGCAGGATGGAAACCTTGCCTGGGATACCACACATCCAACTGGATGCAGGAAGGCTTGTGTTGGTGGCTTTGGGAGATAAGAGAGATGAATTCCCATCAGATCCTCCAGGAGAGGAAAGGCTTGGTTTGGTTTGTTCCAGAGTGCTTTCTGTTTGCCCACTGAGTGAACAAGATGGCACTAAATAGCTGATATTTCACAAATGTGTCTCAGAGGAGATGCAGCTGCCAGTGACTGTCAGACAGGCAGACAGACACAGTCTCCCACTGCTTCTGACTACACAAAGAGCCTGAGCTTCAGCTGACTGAAGCTGTACAAAGCACCAAATGAAGGAGCCCTGCCCCTAATTAAGTATCATGCTTTAGAAGCCCCCAGATTCAGAGCTTTTGGTGCAGACCATGGTTTAACAATGTTTTCTGTACCATGGGGCTCCCTCCCAGGCTGTGTTGACCCTTTCTATGAACCTCTAACAGCTTCACTCTTGGGGCAGTGGTGTCACTGCTCTTTGAGGTCTCATGATGGTGGCAGAGGAGACCCACAATGACAAGACCTGTGTGCATGTTGTGCCACTAAAGTTAAGGCATGCCCGAGTCCTATTCCTGAATTAGAAGCAGCCTCCAGAATTGGAGGCAGGTGTCCTGGCTTCGTGTCCCAGAAGATTTCACCCTTCTGTGCAGTCTCTGGGAGTTCGGTCTGAATCCCTCACCAGCTTGGGGATGTCTTTTCCTATTTATCAAAACAAGTGTGAACTCTTGACTGAGTAAAATTCAACTCAAGCGAAGAAATTTTCCTTCTGTTGAAAGCAGGAGCAATTTTGCCATTCTTTTAAAAGCACCTTCAGACTAAAATTCAGCTCTAATGTAGAGAGGAATGGAGATGTGGATGTCCTTGGCTCAAGGACACTGCACTGGAGTACAGATCAACCCAGGCATGAGGAAGGAGAATTTTGATGGCCAGTGAAACATCTTGCTGCCATGTTGCACCAACAGGATAGAGCCTTTTCAGCAGATCAACTACAGCAAAGGATATCTGAATTTTTAAAGATGTGTCATATGCCACATGCCTTTAAAAAGTGAGTGGGACAGATGAAAATCTGCAGAGGGAGGTGGAGTGGTTCTTTCAGGACTAATTTAACCTTCTCAGGAAGGCTCCAGGACTGAAGGATAGGGCACATACAGGAAGACACAGAGGCAGAGCTTAGCAAGGACCTGGAAGGCTACAGGTCAAGACTTGTTGAGCCTGGGGGACTGCTGAAGAGAACAAAACAATTGTGCAGAATTTTTTGAAACCCAGAAAACCACTGAGCTGACTGAAATTAAAAGGAGAAGCAAGGACACAATGTCTTCTCATTCTTTCTCTGCTTTACAAAATTGCTTTGAGTTGTCCTAATTAAAAATGTAATTGTTCTAGTCTGTGTACAACCCAGCTTTTTGAGTTTAAAGGGCACTGTGGTCTTCAAGGGGCTATTACTAAATTATCTAGGCACATCCTTGTGAAAGTTGGGCTTGATTTGTGGTTCCATCACAGTAATTAACAAAACCCCACAGCAATGCTTTTCAAAGTGAGTCAGAATGCTGTGGCCACCAGTAGGATTCAACCTCATTAATACTCGCTCCAGGCAAGATAGCTCTTCTCTAAGCTCTCTTATAAGTAGCTCTGAGATTTAACAAGAAGTATTTTGAAGAACAAGAATTTTGAAGCACATCAGGCACACAGGTGTGTCACCCCTGCCATGAACTGCAGGTGAGAGTGGATGGTTGCTCATGTTAGCTGTAGTCTGTTACATGAAAGTGTTCCCTAAAACATTGCATTCACCTTCCCCTGGGAACTCAAGGATTCTCTACATCCACGGTCCAAATACCACCACAAGAGATCATGGTAGCATTGGCTCAGGGGCCACAAAGATTACTAAGGGATTGGAGCATCTCCAAGTGAAGAAAAGCTGAGAGAGCTGAAGCTGCTTTGATTTGAGAGGTCTTGGTGGAGGATCTTTTCCAGGTGTGTAAATACCTGATGGGTGAGAAAAGAAGATGAAGCCAGACTCTTCTTGGGGGTGTCCAGTAACAGGACAGAAGACAACAGTCACAAATGGAAATAGAAGAAACAATTTAAATACAAGGAAAATAAAATATTTTTACTGTGAGGGTGATTGAACTAGAACAGGTTGTTGTGGAGTTTTTATTTTTAGAGGTTTTCAAACCCAACTGGACAATTTCCTGGACAACTTGCTGTAGCTTCTCTGATCGTGGATGTTGGAGCAGACAATCTCCAGAGGTTCCTCCTGAGCTCAGCTGTTCTGTGACTGTGATACTGTGCTCAGCCCCTCCATGGACCAGCAACAAGGGCCTCAGCTGCAATGCATCCTGCTAATTACTTCACTCCCACCTTTTACCACCAAAACAAAGACAGGGGGCTGACCTTCTATGTAATTAGGATTATTTCCTTAATAGAAGTAACCATGATACTAAACCAGGAAATCTTGACCTCTCTTTCCACTGATAAGGGTATTATGGATCTAAAGACCAATCTTTTCTGTCTGTTGCCCCACTCTCCCCCTTCCCTTCTGCTTATGGGAAGATGAATCTTTCCATCTGTGAATTACCCAATATGCATTATTCATGGAGCACTTTTATCAACCCTATTAGCTACACATGAATCTAGGTAAATGTCAAGTCATCTTCGTTAATCCTTCATTCAGGCTGTTCGAAGTGATACTGCACTGAGTGAAAATGTGTTTGACCTCCCAGTGTATTCACTTTGCCAGAGTCACATTTTGATGAGAAAAGTCTAAGTGCTTCTCTGTGGCAGAGTCTGGACTCTATCCTTTCTGAATAATTGGGTAGAAGGAGATGGCCCTGCTGTTTACGTGTTTTCTTCTGGATCACATATTTCAAATGGAGGGGAAAATGGCCTATTAACTCATCTCATGTCCATTTGTGTAATGCCTTTCCTGTGCAGGTGCCCTGCTCTCTAACAAGTTCTAAGAGTTGCACCGCTTTGCATTTCTCCTCTGCCCTAGGAAATGACTCACTATCTTACACCAGGAAGATTTTTCCCAGTAAGGACATATCCAGGGAAACTAGCTTTTCACTCTAACCCTCAAATGAGTTTCATGGTTTTAACAGACTCAGTGTAGTGAGTTTAAAATATGCCACTTGCTGTTATCTGGCACAACAGCTTCCCTTCCACTAAGATCTGATTTCCTTGGAAAGAGGTTTCAGCACAACAAACCAGAGAACACAGGTACCTAAATTGGAACATTAGTGGGAATTTCCTCATATCTGTGCTGGCCTTCAAACCCATAACTCCCCAATTCCAATGATATTGTACTTAGTCACAGTCTCTCCATCCCAGTGGATATTGAATTGCTTCCTGAATGTTGACAGAATTTCCAGAGGTGGCTAGAAGAGCCTAGTGGTGAGGATACTGTCTATATGGGACACATGGAGACTGGGTGACATCAGATCTGTGCCATGGTATGTAGAACATATGAGTGCTCCATCCTGCACAAGGTTGGGCTGTAGAACAGATTTTCATGGTCATAACTTGTGATTTAGGAACCTGATTTCCATCTGTCCAGTATGTCTTGTGCCTTGCAATGGAGTCTGATGTGCAAATATCCATATTTATGCCATATTAACTTGAAATAGCCAACTTTGAGAAGTCCACACCAGCTTTCACCCTGCCCAGTCCTCAGCTGTGTCTCTACACTGTTTTCTCCTGTCTGTGGAGATGTCAAAACTCACCTGATGGTCCCTCTCACAGTGTTTCTGTGCTTGGTGCATTAGCACCTTTTTGCTTCAGGCCTGGCACTTAACAGCTTGCTCAAGGCTACATGGAGAGTCTGTGCAGAGCAGAAACACAAATGTCAGCTGATGCCCAAATCCTTATTCCTCCCTTTCTATGTGTGCTGCAGTTGTCTTGCAGGCTGGCACTCCACTAAATATAAAAGAATTAAGACTGCCACACAATATGCTTTCTGCTTCCAGGCTTTTCTGGTTTCTCTTTTTGCATCTCCCTTGTTGATCCCACATGTAAAGCACACAGTAAACAGTGGCTGATGCCAGCTGGAGTATTGCCTCAGTACAGACATGGAATGACGCTTCCCCTTGGTATCCTTCTCTTCCATAATCCTTTTCTAATCTGTTGGCAAGGAGGGAAAGACCATATTAGAGCTACAGCTGCCCCTCTCGGATGGATGCAGAGACACAAGTTTGCACATACTTTACCCTGTTTCTGCCAACTCCATATCAATAACAAATTTTACCATATAAAAGAGGAGTGGGGGAAGCCCAGCCCTTGGGGAGAGGGCTATGTGACAGTGCACGAAACTTGCACATGTACAATGGGCAGCAAAAGTACCTGAAATGGGTTTGAGCCCTTCCTAGCAAATAGGTTATGAGGCAGGTAAATAATTCAAGTATTATACATGAAAACTATTCATTTCACACACTTTTCAGCAGGCATTTAAAACTCAGCATTCCAGTTTGCTGGCTGCAAAAACCCAGATTATTTTCTCTGCAAAGCAACATGGTTTTCTCAGGAGTAAACGGAGCTTTTTCCTCTTACACCTTCTCCACACCTCAGAAGGCACCTCCCACATTTTGAACAAGCATTTAAAGAGTTGTTGTGAAGTGCCCAGCCTGAGTGAGCAGGGGGTGGTGGTACAATAGGCCAATGTCATGGGTGGGAATGGAAGACTTAGGCAAAACTTATTGCAGAACTGCCACTGAGTGAGTCATAAGGTGTAAAAAGGACTACCTGGCTTTCTAAATCCTTTCTCAGAGAGGAGTCTGAATCCAATCTTAGCCTTGGATTATACCAACTATATAAATTGAAGGAATTACAGACATATAATTGAACCACCTTTGTCCTGCAGGTTCCAATGATTGGCAAAACGAGAATACTTATATAAAATGAATCATTTATTATTACAAATGATCAGACAAAAGATCTTTATCAGAATTATTTACTACCACAATATAAAAGCTAAAACTACTAGTAGAGTATAATATAGCATAAAGTAGTATAGTGCAAGATAGGATAGTGCACTATATTGAAGCAATTATTGAAGCAATTATATTCAAGCTAGCAAAAAGGAAATAATTATTAAGCAAAAAGGAAATAATTATTAAGCAGAGATTTGATGTAACTCACCCTCACCAATGCTTGTGGGGAGATCTCTTTCTCTCAGCTTCAAGGAGTGTCCTGGAAGGGTGTTCCAGCCAAGGGAGGAATCTCCACACACCCACACCCCAGGAAGGGTTATGGCAGAAGAACCTGATGTGTGGAAGGGGACTGCACTTGTACAGTATAAAGTGATTGACTGGCAGTCACAGATCTATAGCCCAGCAGACCAGCTTGTCTGTCAAACCCTGCTTCAAAAGCAAGATGGATATTCAAAGTCTGGTGAACCAGGGTGGGTTTAGCATAATTTAACACCAAGACAGCGCCCTGGGTCAGCATTTGAGCTGTCATGATGGCCTGCAGGGTGGCTTGCAAAGTGTGCATTCTCTGATTGGATTTTAAGCCTTATCAGAATGGAGCTGTCCTGACACAGCCAACCTTTACTTACATCAGTGCATAAAGAAACTGAAGAGAATCCTAAAAATAAAGTCCTACATTGGGGTGGGTTGGCTATGGACCACCACCTCTCATTCAGCACAGCTCTAAGCCACAGGCTGATAGGCTGAACAAGTCCTCTGAGGAAGCAGGATTGCATACATGCCTGCTCCTAAGCTCTTCCCAAGCATGCAGAGTTGAATCCTGTCTGAAAAAGGATGCTGGGCTAGGAGGACTTTCAGTCTGACCCAGCACAGCCACTCTCACAGCCTCCTATTGCTGGCAAACTGTGCAGAAATAGCCAGAGAGCTCAAAAAATCAGTATAGCAAGTCTGAGCTTGAGCAGCTGCAGGAAAAAAAAAAAAAAGCAGTGGAGTATCAAGACCACTGATTTCCCAAGTGGGTCAGAGGCACAGCATGGCCCTGATCTGGGGCAGCTGGTGTGAAGGGAGCTCTCACATGGTATTGTGCTGGAAGTTGTCCCTGCCCAGGGCAGGGGGGTTGGAACTGGATGAGCTGTAAGGTCCCTTCCAACCCAAACTATTCTGTGATTCTGTGATACACTCATGGTGGAAACAAAAACCGCTATTAAACCTCTCTCCTGGAGAGCCTGGAAGGTCACTAGTGAAAGCTGGAACCACCTTCAGCTGGGAAAGAGAATTTGCCATATGAGGCACATTTTCTTAAGAGTTGTGTTAACTCTGAGAACCCCCAGACAAAAATTCCAGTGCAGTAGTCTCTTTCCTTTTTCAACCCACAAGGGAGATGAACATTTCTTCTGGCTTCCTACTTCTCTCCTGCTCTTGCATTCCTTCTGCTAGTTAAAAAAAAATCCCCTTTTTTTCTTAAACAATTTATGATTGAAGCTGTCCTCATTCTTTAAATCCATGCACCAAGAACATGGTACTAAAAGCACTGTCTTGCCTTCACTGACCCACCAGGAATTTCAGTGCTACAGTGGCTTGTGTTTTGACACCATGAGTAAGGTAGAGATTTCACACTATAGACAGTCCTGGTTTATTATCCATGCTTTATGGATTGGGAAGTGTGCATACTGATAACCAAGATGCCTAAAAATCATGCAGGGAGGGGAGAAGGTAAGAAACCAAGTCTTCTTTCCAAGGGAAAAAAAAAAACCACCTATCCTCAAAAATAAGCAGTTGAATGTGGTCGATAGGACACACAGACCACAATCCAAATGATACACATATGCAATTTTTGAGCTCTGTAAGTATCTAGATAAGCCTGTCTGGTAGTAGCAGCAGCTGATCCAGCAACATGTGCAAAGCTCAAATCCACCAAATATGAGATTACACTTTACATTCAGAAAGCGTCTTTCCCTCAGGATAGCATACCATTTTGCAACTATTAAATATTAACTTGATATCAAACCAGCCCACTGCATGTGTGATGTGTAAGGGGTCAAGAAACTATAATTTTTATGAGACACCTAAAAGCAAGGACAGAGTATTCCACGATTGGGGATTATGCTTCGTGTACCTATGTATTGGAAATGCTAAAGACTATCACATGTGTTTGTATTCTCTTGACACAAGTGTCAGCACATGCCTGGAGTAGAAGGACGTGAACAATCCCAGCTGGAAAGCTGCAGAGAAAGAAAGAGAGCAGTAAAGGGACTGGGAAAAGACTTACATGTCTCCCACCTCTGACCTTATATCCCAATGGAATTCTGGGCAGATTGCTCAGCCTCTTCGTGCCTGTTTTACTTGCCTGAAATAGGAATGTTAAGCCTTTATTTTCTTTGCCTACCTTACCTATTCATGCTACAGACACCCAGAAAGGCAAGTGGTTATTGAGTTTTCAAAGCATATAGTGTGAAAAAGCCCTGGGATCCAAGTGCTACACTGGTGTAAGCAACAATGAAAGTCAAACAGTTCTTTGCTTCTCATTGCACAGCACTGGCCAAAGTAGTGGAAATTATGTCTGTTTGTCCACTGCTCTGACAGATGGAAAACTCTCCCTTCTTTCCCCAAAGACTTCATCAGTAATCAGGAAGGAAAGCTTTCCTGACGGAAGACCAGCCTGCATGCCTGGCAGAAAGAAACGATTATACCCAATCCCGAAGCCAAACCATCAGTATCTGATATATGAGTCTGTGTCCCTTGGGTGAGAGCAGCTCCAGGAGCTCACATACAGGTCAGCCCACTGAGCAGCCAAGGGATTATCCCAGGACAGCAACTCGAGGGAAAGGAAATGCTTGTTCCAGGCTGGTGTTTCACAGAGATAACAAATGCTCGCTGCCTCCAGATTGGGAAGGTTGCAACCTGCTCCACAGAGAGGAAAAAGACCATCTTTTAGCCTGTCAGCAGCAAGGAGACAGATGGTCTTTTATGCACTAATCTTTTTCTACACCCTTAGACAATCAAGGGATTTTTTCAGAGAGAAACTATATGGCCAAACTCACTTAAAAGGAACTATTGCAAAACCATTTGGGTTGTTATGGATTAGGCAGGATTCCCACTTCTGTGGGAAACTAAATATCTCTTTTTACAGAAAGAGCTGTGTCAGATACAATCCTCTTTGATACACTCTGTCCCCTGTTGGTATCTCACAAGGGACCGTGTACAGAGAGAGCCTGATCTTTCTCCCTCTCACAGCACTGACCATCGGGTAATGCTGTAATTGGAAAGATACAGGGTCATCAGGCTCAGAATGCCTGACTGGATTGATCTTTGGGTGCAAGTGATGACATTGAGCAAATGCTACTCAAGGGATTCATATGTACAAAGGTTTGAACAGCAGTCTCCAATTTTCCCCTTTTTCTTCTGTCTCCTCTTCCCTGTTGGGATCTAAAAGACATGGAAATCAGGTCTCCAGAGGTGAAAAGCTAAAGCACAAGTGTGCATTAGCCAGCTTGTCTTACTTGCTTCTCCCAGGTCCTCTGTCTTGTAAAACTTTCATTCATTAGATTTGAAATCCCATCCTTGTAAATCCCATGCATAATAGGAAAGGAAATATTAAAGCTGAGCAAATAATTTCATGGTTACTGATATTATCCAATGAATTTACTGTACTGTACATCTACCTTTTCTGAAATTTGATCATGGATCATAAAATGATTTGGGTTGGAAGGGACCTTACAGACCATCTATTTCCAGGTGGCTCGGAGCCCCATCCAGCCTGACCTTGCCACAGCTTCTCTGGGCAGTGTCAGTTGTCTTACACTAACCGGGAATACTGAAATGTAATCTAGGCTGTGTATTTATGCCTGGCTCTACAAGTAACATGGCCTTAATGCACAACTGGATGACCATGACCAGCCAAACAGTTAATTTCTACTGTCGCATGCCACAGATCACTTTGGAGTTCACCTATTCCATCCTTTTGATCTGTGTATTTTTTCACAGCTTCACAGAATTTAAAGCCAGACAGCTTTCTGCATTCGACTAACTTCAGTCTCCCATATTTCACCTGGTTTCTCCTGAATAAATTCCATAACTTCTGTTGGATGAAATGGATGTGGTTCCTGGATGTGTAACAAAGCAAGGAAGAAAGAAGTCATTCTGTGAGCAGAGTAGGCAACAAAACTAGCTCTGTTAGAGGTTTGTGTCTTCACAGCACCAACTCCAGCTCTCCCTCTGAGACTCTCAGTGTCTTGCTGGGTGAGAAACAAGGTGTGTTGTCCCAGTTTCAGGGCGATGTGTGCCAGCAGGGCTGGCCAGCTGCCACCAAATAAATTGTCTAAAGTCAGTTCTTCCTGTCTTTTCAATTCAGAGAGTGCTAAATCCCCACCCTGTGGATATTGAATTCTCTCTGCATTTCCTACCTCATCCCCTTCAAATCTCTTTTGGGACTGAGTGAGTTTCAAAAGTCATGAGGGGATGGAGGGAGGAGAAGGAGGAGAGCTGAGTTTTGTGGACATAAGATCACATAACTACCCCTTCTTAGGAAGTTAATAATGAATGCAAACATGGCTGAAGAAAGAATGAATTAAGTTAATGGGAGAATGTTTGTCTTTATTCATCGAACTCTGCAAGAAAAAAGAATCACACAAAGGAATAAAGCCCATCTCTATTACATTAATTTGCATTCTCAAGCAGTAGGACTTTGGGACTGACCCTCAGCCAGAGTCAGTAGCTGGCCCTACCTATACTAGGTTTAGATTTATGTCTCAATACAATAAAATGAAGAGTGAACTCTTGCTGAACTGAATTTCAGGAAGCTAGTACGTAGATTTTTAAAATACTTTTGTTTCTTTCTAGGTAGGTATCTGGGAACTGGGATCTCCCTAGTTTTAAGCTACCAATGCAATCTTGTAGCTTCATGTATTGTGAGAGCTCAGCCACACCCTAATAAATCACACCATGTTCCTGAAAATATTGTCCAAGTGCTTCTTGAGCTCTGGCAGCCTTGATGCCGTGCCCACTGTCCTGGGGAACCTGTTCAGTGACCACCACCCTCTGGGTAAAAAACCTTTTCCTAATATCTAACCTAAACCTACTCTGACACAGCTCCATCTGTTCCCTCAGGTCCTTTTCCTGGTCACCAGAGAGAAGACTGTTGGTGTAAGAGAAAGAAGTTCATCAGCTGTATTTGTGGCACCTCCTTTTTTGGGAATGCTTCAAGAAGAGTTAAACTCTAATCACCACTGACCCTAACAGAGGACACAGAAACCCCTGTGTGATTTTGTAACACCCCTTTCTCTGAGGAACAGCAACTTCCAGAGGCAAAGAGCTTTTCCTCTGCATCAGTCTCTGCACTGATGTAACTCTCTTTCCTGCATCTGTGCTGCATGCACATAAATCCACATTATATAGAAGTGCTGCAGCAGTGAGGAAGTGGCTTCACTTCAGTGCCCTGACGTGGTTTCCCTCTTACCCCCCTGAGAAACGAAGGCTTCTACTGACACAGTCACACAGGTGTAGCTGCATTTTCCTTAAAAAGCCAAATTCTCAGTGGCCAATAATTTGGATCTCTGAAAGCCCAAAGGCAACTCAAACTAATGTGCATTTGTAGCAGTCTGAGTAGTGACAACCTCAAGATTACTTCAATAAAAAGAGAAAATTCTTTCAGGATATAATGGTCTGTAACTGCAGCAGCATATTGCTGTACAGATCAATTCAATTCACAGGTACTTACCAAGAAGAAACATGGCAGTTTTTGTTAATATTTGTTTAAAGCAAGGCAACTAGGCAATATGGGACTTATACCACTAGTCCAAATTAATGATTTTTTTCTTTTTTTTTTTTTTGAAGGAATGAGAATATATACCTGATTTTTTGGCTGAGAGCTGGTAAAAAAACCAACCAAACAACAACAACAACAACAACAACAGAAAACAACCCTAATTCCTACTTTCAGCTCAGAAATTATGTGTAATTTTTCAAGCAGATGTGCTGCAAAGTCAGAGTAGCAGCAAACACCGCATGGTGTGATGTTCATAGACAGGAAAATCCCAAAGATAAAATCCTGTTTTGTGACTTATTCATAAAAGGGAGAAACTATTGGATCACATGATTTTTAACTTTAAAGTGCTGGAGAATTTAAACACACCTTGAGTGTTGGGTTATAATGTGTCTGGATTGTTTATAACTGAAACTACTGTGGAAAAATTTTCCTTGACTTCAAGGGAAGCAAATCAGCACAGAATATGGTCCAGAATCTGTCTGACTGTCACCTAGACTATTCATTTCATAATTTTTCTGCCTTAATAGTGCTGAAGTTTCTCTTTTACCTTCAAATTGCCCTAGAAACTTTAATCATTGCACAGATTACAATAACCATTTCAAATTAATGTTGTAATTCAGTGCATACAGGTTTGCCGAAAACATTATCCTACTGAAATGAAAACCGCACAGCCTTAAGTGTAATGTTTATATCATTTTACTGCAATTAAGTGTTGAAGATTTGACTTAAATTTATGAAGACATAGGTCAAGTTAATTGTCTTGTTGCTTAGCAAAAGAGAGAAGAATTCAATAAGGTAACTGGAGTAGCAGCTACCTATGGTTAATAAAGATTTTTAAACACCTTTTCTTTGAGACCCATACAGCTACAAAAATATGATTTCCCACAACCTGCAGAGTTGCAGGAACAATGACTTATTCCCAAAACCCCTGCAGATGAACAATGAAGTCTCTGCAATTAAGTCAAAAGGTATGCAAAAACAACATGAAAAGCTCTGCAGGCTGAAGATTTCCAGTCTGTATCTCCTTTGTTTACTCAGAACAAGGTGCATAAACACCAGATGAGTTGGGTTTTTAAAAAAAGAAAAAAGAAGGAAATCACATGTTTTAAAATATAAGCTTATTTTCCAAAGGGATCAAAGAACCAATCCCTAAATGGAGCATTATGAGTCAGACATCCAGTTAGTTTTAAGGATTTGTTTCCTAAGTCTTGCTGATGTGGATATTTTACTACTTATAGTAATTTAGCTGTATCAATATAGGGGGTTTTAGTGCTTTTTTAGTACTTTTTTATAGGTTAGACAAATCCCTTTTCCACTCGGACAGGAATAAAAATGCCAGTGTCACTGTCCTGGTATGAATCCACAGAGGTAACTTGAAGGGTTTAATTTGCCCTTGGTCAGCAAGTCTGTGTGAATTTGCAGTTTTAGTCCCTGTGTCAGTGGAATTTACAATGTTTGGAGACAGATTTTTAAAAATCAGAACTTGACTATACCTGTGAAAAAATACCTTACTTAAAAATCATATTTTTACCCAATGTGAGTAAGGATAGCAATATAAATCTGCAACTTGTTAGTCATGCAAATGTGTCATAGAATGTGTCATAGAGAAATGTCATGATTACAGAATCAGAGAACAGTTTGGGCTGTGAAGGACCTTAAATATTATCTACTTCCAACCCCCTGCCATGGGCAGGGACACCTTCCACCAGCCCAGGTTGCTCCAAGCCCTGTCCAGCCTGGCTTTGGACACTCCCAGGGATCCAGGGGCAGCCACAGCTT
>JAWWEU010000125.1:71963380-71988082 GCA_035583155.1 Acropternis orthonyx | reverse complement strand
GGTCTCCCCTGAGGGGGCACAGGGGCACAAGCCCCCCTGCCCTGCTGCCCTCGCTGTGGGGTCAGCCAGGGTATGTCATATAGAAGAAACAAATTAAAGACGTGACAATTAACACCCTGGCTTTGCACTGATCACCTCTGCTAATGCAAAGAGCGGGTAAGTTTCCCTCCATATGTAAGACAAAGAAGCCACCCAGAGCTGCAAAATTCATTTCTCTACCAGTTAAGCTGTTTCTCCATTAGATTGTGAAAGAAAAAGAAAGAGAATACTGCTGCTATATCAACCTTGAAAACTGCAGAGGGTACCTGAGAACCAGGGGGAAGAGAAAAGTCTGAAAACCCCTGCAGCCTGGTGGTCTTGATTCCAGCCAGATGTCCTGTCAGGTGAGTTACAAGTGGGGTTTTGGCCCACCAATAGCTTCTTCATGGAAAAGAATACTTAAACTACATGTAAACTTAAGCAGAATGAAAAACTGGTTTGAAATGAGAAGAACAGTATTAAATCGATCTATTTTTCTGAAGAAAAATTATCTACCTATCACAGAGTTCTGCCTTAGGATGAGAAGCAAATCCTTCAGTAATGTTCATTTTCCTGCATCAGATATTGAGGGTCCAGATAAACACTTTTTTTGAGAGCTACAACAGCTCAAGAATAAACACAATCCCCAGAGTGACACTGACCTACCCTTTAATCTTCACTGTCCTCTGTAGCCCTTTACATGACCACATAGACTGAACAATCCTATTACTTGGAGGAATTTCATATATTCAGAGGACCATTTTGCTGCAATTTCCTCCTCCTGTTTCTAGTTTTCATAATGTTTCTCAAATATACAGTGGTGATGTAGTTTTATATCACTTTGCCCTGCCAGCAACTGGCTGCAAACAGATTTATCTCCCCGTAATATAACCAAATAAATTAGCATCCAAAAGAACTTTCTATCAGAGACTGCAAGCCTAGAGGCACAGGAAAATTGGTATTACTGCAGAAGACAATTATTTGGTTTAAGATGGATAAAGATTCTGCAGGGATTTGATACCAGCTTAAAATCTGCAGGGGCGTTATAGCCATAAATCAGAAGGAAAGTAAAAAGCCTCAGATGGTCCAATTTGCTGACAATTTTACCTCCACATTTATTTTAGACAATATATCTAATAGCAAACCAGGTTTTGTCTGTACTGTGGTAGCATCTAAAACTGCTGGAAGCTTTCCAAGCTCAGTATAAGTTTCAGTAGCACTCCGAAAAGTGTACATTCCATCCCCTTCATACACCTCAGAAGAGTGTGGCATGAGAAAGGAATCTCATTAATAGACCAAATATTGCTGTTCTGACTTTGAGAAAATTCTGAAATTTGGGTCCTTGTCGAGTTTTCAGAAAAGCAATTTATTATTGCAGATGCTTCAGGTAGTAGGTGCTCAGCTAGAGACACCTTGAAGAAGGCTGGATTTCAGAATGTGCTATGCTCTGAATATAAATAGTGACTCTCCAAAATACTCACTTTCCTGCTACTGTTTGATGAGGAAAGGATCTTAAATTCCCATGGATGGATTTATTGTATCAGTCATTTGGGCTTTATTTATTTGCTGGACTGCTATTGTTAGGGTTGGGTTTTCATGGAGACCAAGACTATATTGTATGTTTTGTTTTAACCATTTATTCTACTGAATGGTAATATGTACAACATTCAAACACAGATAATTTTTATTCAAATGAGAAAGCTGAAATGTCACTGATCCCTTGATAGGGGTCTCAGTGTGTTTCCTTTCCCTTTAAAACATCAATTTTTCAGTCAAAGGAAACATCTCTGACAGACCTGTGATCTGTTCCAGCAGGGTAGATCCGCATAATTCTCATGTTGGCATCACAAATTTATTAATCCCATAGAATTAACCACTCAATCATCAAATAATGCAGTGCCATATATTATATTTGTTTGGCATTTTTTGTACATGTCCCTTTTATTTCAGATAAGCTTAATTATACTCTGCTGTACCCTTTCAAGACACACAGTATGATTTTATTCTCCTAAGCCCTGAGAGAAGTCTGACCCAAGATTTATAAAAGTCTCACCACAATTTCAAAAGACTTACAGCTGCCTACATTTTCCCCTGACACTAAGCTTGTATCATTTGTTATCATTACCTGACAGTAAAAAAGAGGGATCCACTTGGGAATTTATTTAAAAAGAATTTAGATTTTGAAGTCTAAAATTGTCTTCTCAGATTGATTCCTATGTCCCTCATACCCTTCAAATAGAATGCACACAAAGATGTAATATCTGTACATAAAATTATCAATTTATGGAATTATTAAGTGTATAACCAAAAAAAATGGAAAAATTATAAGCTTAGCTTTTTCTCAGGCTCTCTCTAAATATCCTTTTGCTGCAGAATGTTACCCCACTTGACTGGATGTGGGTCCTTATTGCCATGTGTGTGTCTTGCTCTGCATAAGATCAACCAGCAACAATTCAGACCTTAATAAAATTTTATTTTCTCCCTCAGTTTGCTCAGTATCCATTTTTCTATCAGCAGCATTTTGAGCATCAAGTGCTTGTTGCAAAATGTCACAGCTATAAACAGTGGAATATCAAAGCTCTAAACAAAAGATGTGGGATTTGGTGGAGACTTGGGGTGGGAACTTGTGCTCCCTAAGGTTTGGACTTGTCTGGATTTCTTCTTTTGGGGCTTCTGATCCCTCAGAGATCTGTGCTTTGTTTCTGCTCTAACACTGATATTATCCACATAGCTATCAGGTGTTTTCTTAGAGATCTCAGCTAATCTGGGGCAGTAGGGCCAATTTACGTCTCTTTAATGAATTATTTTCCAAAGGAAAAAACAAACTCATCTAGGATGATTCCCACCTTGCATCTCAACCTGGGAACATGTTAGGAGAAGACAGGTTCTACCAAAAGGAGATTCTGGCACATTTCCAGGTGTAGGGTTTTTGTGAGACTGTGAAGTCTGTCCACACCTTGACCAGGAGTAAAAATGCACCTGGTGTGGTTACAGGCATCTGCCCTGGGTACTAGGTAGTCATGGCAACATATAACTGCTGCCCACCTAGTGTCTCTGTTCTTCTTCCAGCTCCCTTGGAGTCAGAGTAGCTAAAAGAAAAAGTCCCCTTTTCTGCATGGTTTACATAGATTATTATATTTTTACATCAAACATTGTGTGATTGCATCAAGTATTGTGTCTAAACAGTGCTCTGATGGATTTTTCCCTGTATTTTTGTGCCCCTGTGGTAGCAATGAGGTGACAATGTGCACCCCCACAGGACTGTTCCCATCCATCTTTGTGTGGCACCTCATTCTGAAGGCCAGTCACTCTGGGGTCCTCTCCTGTCACGGTGCAAGTCAGATATCTCCAGCACACAGCAACCTTTTCAGTTCTCAGTCACCACCTGGAAGTGCCTCTTCCTCTCAGCTAAGACATTCAGCTCTGTATTAGATTTCCCTTGTCTTATACTTGGTGGTTGGAATGAGTCTGGTAGTCATGGCAGCCTAAGAGGGTTCTTCCTCCTCTTACTGGAAATCATGGAATTGTTTGGGTTGGAAGGGACTTTCAAGATCATTTCATTTCACCCCCCTGCCATGGGCAGGGACACTTTCCACTAGCCCAGGTTGCTTCAAGCCCCATCCAACCTGGCCTTAGACACTACCAGGGATGGAGCAGCCACAGCTTCTCTGGGCAACCCATTCCATTACCTCACCATCCTCTGAGTAAAGATCTTTTAACATCTCACCTAAATCCCATGTCTGGGATTGCAGCACCTTGTACTTGGTCTTATTGAACTTCATGAGGTACTCCTGAGCCCACCTTTCAAGTTTTTCCAGGTCCCTCTGGGTGGCCCCATCCTTCTCTTGTGTCAGCTGCACCACTCAGCTTCGTGTCATCTGCAAACTCACTGAGGGTGCACTCGATGTCATGATCTATGTCACTGATGAAGATATTGAAGAGACCTGGTCCCAAGGCAGAGCCCTGAGGGACACCTGTTACCCATGGTCTCCACCTGGACATGGAGACACTGACCACAGCTCCCTGGTTGTGTCCATCCAGCCAATTCCATGTTCACCAAATAGCCCACCCTTCAACCCCATGTCTCCAATCCGGAGGTAAGAAGGTCACATGAAAACCTGTAGGAAGCCTCATAAAAGTCTTGGCAGATGAACTCAGCTGGTCTTCCCTTGTCGACTGTTGCAGTCACTCCATCCTAGAAGGCCACCAGATTGTCAGGCATGATTTGCCCTAGGTAACGCTGTGTTGGCTGTCCTGGGTCACTTCCTTGTGTTGCACATGCCTTAACATTGCTTCCATGAGGATCTTCTCCATGATCTTCCCAGGCACAGAGATGGGGCTCACCAGTCTGTTTCCCAGATCTTCCTTTCCACGCTTTTAAAAATAGTATGATTGTCACTTTCTGGTACCTACTTTTGACACTTCAGCCCTCAGTACACAGGTTAGTAATGAGAAAAGAGACGTCAACCCTGCCCTGAAAGCCTCTGAATCCCTTTCAGGTTATGTCAGGATTGACAGCTGTCCATATTCAGAAATTCATGATCCATGCCTCAAAAATCAATGCTGAACTCTACAAACATGAATACACTCCTCTTCTGAGAACTAGCAAAGGAAGAGAAGTACCTCCTCTTTTGTAAGTATCCCCATGTCCTTCACATTGTGGGATAGTCTTCACCAGTTATAGAAGGATCTTACCTTTCGGGATCCCTATGAAGTCTGAGAGGCTGTATCTGGGTCTCTCTATCAGTTCGACAGCAGTTGAGGATCTGGCTGCTACCCTGCAGTGCTGCTGCCGTGGGAATGTGGAAAAGGTCACTCCTCCCCTCAGTCCTTCTCTACCTTTTTTGTTTCATCTGTTTTTCCTACTCTGTACTTTTTCTCTTCTTGCTTTTTGTCTGGATTTCCTTTTATTCTGTTTTTACTGCAAGACTCAGCCCCTCTGCTGGCTGCAGTCAGGGGAAAATCCTTATGATGACATGAGTCAAAGAGATTTGACACTCTCCAACATAAAGGGCAAAGTCTGGGAAGGGCAGATCCTGAATGTCAGCTAACATTAGCAAAGGGTAAAGTTTGACATCATTCCTAGCATGTGTTTTTATCTTTCAAAGCAAGCTTTTCCCTACGGTTCAGACTGTGTTTCAGACTGTGGCCAATCAGATCTATCTGTGCTTTCAATGTTTTTATTTAATAAACCCTTGTTACTTTCTCTTTTCACTTCACTCTGGCCCCCATTTTTATCACCATCTTCTAGTCTCAAAAAGTAAAGAAAATAGTTGCTTAGCACTTGAGAACTGTTGCCTTCTTTCCCCCTCATTTGTAGTCATGTGTTAACTCCGACATTCATTAAGATAAGGATTTTAAAATATGCAGACCTAATTGCACCTTCTTTCATAGCTAAATGTCCAAGTCAGTGCATTTTCGAAATGATGAGCCTGTGAGTTTAGATCCAGTAGTTCCTTATCTTTTTCATTAAAGCCCATTGTTTAGGGTGTTTTTAATCTTGGATTGTATTTTGCATAAGGAATTATGACCCAAGGCCAAACTTTACAAAGAGATGCACAAAGCTCAGCACCACTCCTATATTTAGCACACAGCTAAAATGATCTAGTTTTGGGAATTGTGAACACCCTTAAATTTTAATGCTGTTTCTGGGATCTCCACATGAGATAGATGGACTAAGGTACCTCATTTCTGTTGCCCAAATGCAAACGTAAACAGTCATTTTAAAAAAAGAAAATCCTTTTTGTTTTTTAAGTACCTTGTTAGTGCATAGTAAATAATTTGATGAAAATGGAGCCTTTATTCAATTACAGTCATACAATTTGCCCAGTTTGTATCTTTTTCAAGCCTCAGTATAATTGTCAATGCTTTATTCCTCCTCTGCAGTTGTGTTCCCAAATGTATTTCATGGATTGTTGAAGTGCATTCACAAAATGTCCTCTAAGGAGGTCCAATTCTACTTAAGCATTGAATTAAATGTTTTCACTGAGTCATGGTTAAACTTGACAAGAAAGTACATATTTGTCAAGATATCCTGATTTCTTAATATGTGGAGCTCTCGGGTCATCCAATTCAAAGTAGTTTGTACCATTCCATCTTCTTCTGACATCTTGACTACACTAATCCATAGAAAAAGGAAATTACAGTGACATTCACATCTGCTTAGGCCTTGCTAATGCCCTTGAGTGCAGTCCTTGTTGCAAAAGAGAGCACTTCTGAGACATTTAAAGAATAACCAGTGCAAAAGCCCTCCCTATTTCAGGATTTTCAACATAGTTACAATGCAGCACATTTTCTTGTCAGAGGATCACAGAGTGGTTTGGGTTGGAAGTGACTTTAAAGGCTATCCAGTCCCATCCCCTATTTCTGCCACCTCAGTTCAAATACATTAAAGATATTTTTAGTTTTCCAAGGTTCTAATGCACCGAGGAATTTATATGACCCTGTAGCTGTACGATTGTTATTAGCTGTAGTTAAAAATATCACTAGCTGAACTCAAATTAGTCGATAGAAACCACAATAAATATGTTTGGATATTTTATTTGAGGGAAGGCGAGGGAACTCTGCAAGCATTTAAACCTCCGGCAGCTCTGTTTAGCCTGATTACAGCAGTAAATTAAAATCCTAAACTCCAATCATGGATTGTAAACACTTCCATATCAAAGCCTTGATGTTTTGTTCTGAAGGCACATATGATTGTGACTTTTGTAAATGTTCTTTCTCCCTTGGGACAACTGCTATACCAGCCAGCAAAGATCCTCAAGAAACCATCCATTTATCCAGTGAGCTCTGCCTCTGACCTTCTTATCTCACACGGCTTCATGCATCTTCCTGCCACAGCCACCAGTTGAAGGCCATATATCATCCAACGGTGCCAGCCAGCCACTGGCAGAAGGTTTCTATCAGATGGAGACACAGGGCTAAAATCCAGGATATTTGCAATGCAATCTTGCTGCAAAGGGATTTTTTTTTCAGTGGGGGAACCAGAGAATTATTATTATTTAAAACAACCTGTAAATATTAGGACAGTTTGTTCACCAGCAGTGTTGTGCCCTGATTGCAGTGACAGGTTTTGATCTGTCATCTTCAGATCCCAGTTGGATTTTCAGAGCTGACTGTTGACAGCATGTTAACTTTGCTATGCTTTTCAAGTTAACTGCAAAAAGACAATAATGAGAATTTTGGGGGGTTAAGACAACATTCTTTGCATTGTTACACAGCAATGGAGAGCAGGTTGGCAGAGCCAACAGAGGGTCACAGAACACAGAAAACAGAAATTTATTGGTGGGACCGAGGGGTCCACAGGTTATTTGTGCACACTTGAGCCAAGTTTGAGTACACAGTAAAATCACATTAAGAATCTTTCAGCCACTTTTCCAAACAAACAGGCTGCAAAAAGTATTTCCTTCTTCACTCAGCAGCCTGGAAAGAATCTGACTGCTTCTAAAATTAAGTGTTCAAAGGCTTTCCCACAACCATCTGAGGAAGTGGATAACCCTCCTGTTCCCCAAGTCATTGGGACCCCAAATCAGTTCTTACAGTGCTTTGTCTGAGTTTTAGCCACGTTAAGGGGAACTGTGGAAATACTTCAGCTCTACTGACACTTCAGGCACTACTCCAGGCAAATGTAAAAGACCCAGAAGTGAAATCCAACTCACAAATCACATTTTCTTATTGCAATCCTAACTTAAGTTGTGACCACTAATGCAGAAAAAAAAAAAAGGTAGTATTTTTGCTGTCAGTAAGAATATCTATGTCTCCAAGTTCACATTTTATACCTTAATCATTTCAACATCCAGTGTGATTTAAGAATGACCTAGAGCAACACAATACTTGCGAACGATGCCCCTGGTAACAGGGATATACATCCGTACCACAACTTGACAAGCTTTATCTCCACCACAGGGGAGAGTTTAACTTTGCATCACTCCCACATGACATGACTGTACAAACATATTCCACTGAGGGTTCTTGAACTTCATTTCCTCTCTGCCAAGATTTCACTGCCTTACCTACTGCAGCTTCAATGGGACAAAGCAAAGAGGACAACATTTACAGCCCCTCCTGCTCTGGGAATGCAGAAAAAAATCACATTATCACTTTTTGCCTGTGAAGCAGTATGTGGTTCAATTCACAGGCTGTCCTGCAGAGAGTATCTGAGGAAGGGAAAGCTCTTATTTGACTAATGAAAGTAGCAGAAAGCCTTGAGAATTTACAGAAGAGACCATTCATTTACGCAGATGCATCTGAAATCTCAGCACCTGACCTAAGGTTGTTGTCTGAGTTCTCTCAGTACTAAATGGATTTTGGCACCTCTGGACGCAGGATTGATCCCATCCTTAGATTGAGATTTCAAACAGGTGGGATGATTTCTCTCTCACTGACTGAAAGTGATATGGGTTATAAAAAAAGCTACCATAATACTATTTCAGTATATATATTCAATATCTATGCATACCTGTATAGATAACAGGCTGGCTGATGGCCTGGCAGAGCAGTCCTATGTGGTCTGTGAAGGTGGATTGAAAGAAAAGGCTGAAAATCTTTTCAGCCATGGAATGACTTCTGTTGGCTTTGAGCCAAGCTTTCAGCTAGATAAATTGAAATATTTTCATTTTCAAAAATAAATAAATATATAGATACATAAATAAATAAATCTGATGTATCATCCAATCAGCAAAGATGGGAGAATAAACACAGGGAAAGAGCAGCAACAAGTCTGCAGCAACTACACTTTCCACACCTAGAGAGAAGGGTAGAACGAGCTGTGAAAAGGAAGTCACAGTATTTCTCCTGATTATATGAATCTTGAGTTGATGATGGTCAAGCTTTGGGAGAGGTGTTTTGTTTCTGCATAATTTTATCTCCTTTGATTTGATTTTGCTTAGCTCTCTTATTTCCATACAAGATGCTTGGTTTTGTTGATTGAAATTACATGCACTTTGGCAGCAGATTCCTAAGGAAGAGACAACAAAATTCATAGAAAACTGACTTAGCATTGCTAATGCTTGGCAAGGTGATGAAGCCTAAAAGGTGGGTGTGCAATACCTGCATTTATCTTTGTGTATTTGTACCTACACACCTGCTGAGAAATTATCACCTCTGAAATAGCTTTTAGAAACACTTATTGCTCCTATGGCATCACATATTTAGCCATCCTGGTAGGGCTGGTGGGTGCTCCATGTCCACGTTTTCTCCAAATCCCCCTCTTAGATCACAGCACTGCTTCGTGCATTCACTGTTTCTCAACTTTGGTGCTTCTGTTCATCTCTCTCCAAGTTGCTTTGAGATGAGATGAGATGAGATGTTTGCTTTCTCTAGTTCATTCTGACATTGGGTACCTCAAAGGGCTTAAATCCAATGCTTTTATCCAAGGCCTGTCCTGCTGCAGTAAATTCCACATTCCATGAAAGGCAACATTCGTATCAGGAACGAGCATCAATACCAAATCCAGGAACATCACTTGAGTAAGGAAGTGATTTTTGGCTCTTTGGTGGGAGTTGTGGAAGCAGAGCAGATTCCTTCTAGAGTCCTGCAAAAAGACTGTTTATTTGATGACAGCAACCTCTGCCAAAGAACTGAGTGCTCCAACTATGGGAGAGAATCCTTCCTCCAATAACAGGTGCCATGAAATGGCTCATGTTCCTCTCCAAACTTGGTAATCTTGGTGCTCATGGGATTCCAGACAGTTTGTAATATGGGTTAAGACCACCAACAGGAGCTTCAGACTCTGTTGTTTGGTCATCCTTGTCCAGCTAGGAGAGCTTTAGTTCTGGGCTGTATTCCCCAACCCACAGGACCCTCAAAGCATTTAACACCTTTCCATAGAAGGGCCAAAAGGCAGACGATAGAGCATTATACAAACCTTCTAGGCTGCATCTCACATGTCACCTCTTTCTGTGTCACCTAAGGGCTTCTTATTACTCACCTGAGAAAGAGAGATGATGCAGGATGAAAAACAAAAGGCAAAGAAGAGCAATGGTTTCAGACTTCTGAGTTTGTGCTTCCTGTTGTGAAGATGCATTGGAATAGATGGTTTCATTAAGAGCCTGATCCAGAGATGATTGAAGACTATAGAAGCATTTCCTTTGATCTTAATGAACTTTTCACTGGTTCTGGAAGACTGAACCTCAATCAGGAGATCCCCAGTGTGAGTCTTCAGCATGTTCAAACTTTTTTTCTGGGGGGGGAGGGAAGAAATTGTTATGAATCCAGACCTAAAGTTCTAAGAGAAACCTGCACTGAACTGAGGGAGCTTATAAAGGTTTGTAATAACTCCTCTGAAGTGTGATTGTGGCACAGCACATGTGGCTTCCCTGAGCAGGAGGGCAGCCCTTCTCACTCAGAGCTGTTTGAGTCATTGCAAAATCACTCACCCGTTCCTATTCCATGGCCACAGCCACAACCCTCCCCTGCACCGCTGCCTCAACTGGGGATGCTTCATTTCCATTTAATAGGATGGAAACCACATGGCTGTGAATCATCTGGCCCTGTCTCTGCTGCCTTAACATGAGCATATTTGCTGTGTCCCATCAGCTGTGCTACGGTTCAAACTGATGTCAGGGCACACACCTCATTTCCACACACTGAGGATGTGAACTTTCTGAGGCTTGAAACACTTCCCTTGCCAACCTCATCCATTCCAGAGCCTGCTAATTTTATTGTTTTATTTTTTTGACTGCCACTGTGTGCTGGAAGCTTTACAGACAGAAAGGTACTGTCATTCCCTAAAGCTTATATTAACAGTACTTTTTTCTGTCTGTCCAAGATTTTCTGCCACATTTATTCCCACACACACTCCTGACCATGCAGGAGCATCAGGATATTTGTAAATCACTGTACAACCCTAACTACACTCTGAGAGTGCAATTCCACAGTGTTTTAGCTCATCTAAACCAGAGCTACTGCAGTCACTCTCTCTCCTTTAACCCCAGCCTAACACTCCTACCTCCATCTTCAAACTGGCACCAGCAGATTTGTTATACAAATAGCAAAACATTGATATTTTATACAATATCATGTACGGAGAGAGGTCAGAGAGCTGATGCAGTCAGAAACCAGTCAGACTAGTTTTTTGGCCAGTTCATTTTCCTGAGCCATGTCCTTAGGATTATAAGGATTAAGAATACAAAGTTATCAGAGAACATCCAAAGGAGGGCCATGAAGATGGTGAAGGGTCTAGAGGGGACGCCATATGAGGAATGGCTGAGATCACCTGGTCTGTTCAGCTGGAGAAGAGGAGGCTGAGGTCAGAACTGATCAGGGTCTGCAGCTTCATCACAAAGGGAAGTGGAGGGGCAGCTCCAAACCCTGCTCTCTGTGACCAGTGACAGAACCCACGGAATGGCCTGAAGGGGAGGTTTGGATTGGGTGTTAGGAAGTGGTTCTTCCCCCAGAGAGTGGCCAGGCCCTGAACAGGCTCCCCGGGGATGTGGTCACTGCACCAAATCTGACAGAGCTCAAGGAGCATTTGGACAACACTCTCAGGTACAGGGTGGGATTCATGGGGTTGTCATGTGTAGGACCAGGAGCTGGACTCGATAGTCCTTGTGGGTCACTTCCAACTCAGGATATTCTATTTCATGACTCTATGATTATCCCATATTGATATAGCAAGCCAAGGAATGAGACCATATGGAAAAGAATGGGATTGAGGGCAGTATGTATGACAGCAAACCCAATTTAGAGCAGCCCGGCGCCTCTCCTCCCCGTGTGTGGGGGTGTGCATGTGTTTGTGGATGTTTATTTCTAGGTACAGAGGAACAAAAATCCATAAATCAAACATTTCTAGACTGTTTCACAAAAGACTGGGAATACAAAAAACAACCAAAAAACCAAAAAAACCCAAACCAACAAAAAACCCCCGTGATAGATAATTTGAAAGATCTCATTAGGAGGCTTTAACATGAACTGCAAGGTGACATCTGCCCAGAACGCAAGCAGTGATCTGCTGCTAACCCTGACCTCTCTGGAGGTGTCCTTGGGTAAACACCTCCATGCACTGATGAGTCAGAAGGTGATTAACAGTGATCAGCTCATCAGGAGTAAGGAGGTGTAAATGCACAGATTCCCAGCCTGTTCCATTAACAGTGGGATGGCCACAAGTGGTGCCAGGACCTGTGTGTCCTGCTCAGGGTGTAGGGCAAGGTCTGGGGAAAGTACATAAAGGGGTGGTGAGGAGGCCTGAGCTCTTCCCTGGCTGGTGGCAGCTCACGGCTAAGTTTTGTGTCTGCAGACTGCTAAAACCCACAGGGTTTTACGGCCTGTGCAGTGGACACTGGGATATTGATGTAGTAAGCCTGGATGGATCCAACCTTTATGGTGATGTAGGAGAGACAAAGCCTGACACTGCTTTTGCCTTCACTTCTGAACAGTGGAATGCAAACCGTCTCCTTCCACCTCTGGTTACAGTGGTTCCTCCAAGAGACAGCAGCAGCCTGACCACCTTACCAGGTAGTCCCTTTTTCCTGTTCATTTATGTTTCTCTTTGTTCTCTGTACTTGTTGTTTGTTTTTTTTCCTCTGTTAATATTGATTTAGCCTTTTTTACAGATGCATTAGTTGTGCAGTTATTGCCTTTATTTAAGTTTTTACTCCTGCCCTGCGACCCACAGCTAAATGAATATTTTTTAATCTCTCTGAAGAAGATATTTACTTACTTTCCCAGCATTTATCAAGCACCTTCCCTATAACAAAAATCTTCCTTCCTTTGCTTGTTTTTTAGGTTAGCAGTGATTGTGAATGTCAAAACCAACTTTTATTCCCTGCTTCTGGAAGTCATTAAGTTTTGCCTCATGGATTGGTAGTTTTAATCCCAACTTCTGAGTCACTTGACAATCAATGTTTTGTAACTGGTGTTGGTTAGTAATTGGAAAATAGTGATTACTGGGGGAAATAGGCAAAAATGTAACTATTTTGATATGATGCATTGTATTACAGCGTGACTAAATACATAACAAATATGCAAACTATTTGTTGGAAAAAACACTTCTCAAAAAGAGAGTTTAAACTTCCTAAATTATTCATTGCTTTTGTTTTCTTCTTTTGACTAGAGAGATCACTTCAGCCTTAGTATAGTCGTCTCAGTTAAATGTCTTGAAGTGGGTAGGATGGACAAGAGCAAAGATGTGACTTTCACTGAAGAACTTGATTTATTAAAGTTTGGGGTTGGTTTTTTGATTTTGTTTTTTTTTCTCTTTCAAGTTATCTGCGTGAGAGATTTTGCTCTTCCTGTTCCTCAGGAAAGAAATGCCACAAGCAGACCAACAAATTAAGGATGTGGCACTGCATGAAGCAGGAGAACAAGCGTATCTGGATCCCAGCTCTAGCCAAAGAGACCTCAATCTACTGTGGAGACTGCACAGAGCACCAAGACAGCATAGCAAGGAAACACAGGTAGTGCTGCTCCAGTTTCTTCATGGCATCAAATACAACAGGGTATTTAGTTAAGGTACTAATCCATGACTGTCCAAGATGTTTAACTCCTGACATGGTCCTTGGTGTTTTTTGTCAACTAGTGCTTGCCTAGGCATAGTCTGAGAACTCAGGACATTGCATGGAGGAGCTCTGTGAACCTTCTTTCAACCTTGTACAGTTCTCCAAAGCCACCTCAGCATGCTTTGTATTTTAAAACTCATTTAGATGACCTTGTATCACACCTCACAAAGGCACTTCAGATCTGCAGAAATTTCCTTCTCCCCTTTTAAATTTGCAGTAGAGAGACAAGCTCCAAGAGTGAAAGCAAACACTTCTCTCTACAGATGAATCGGTTCTTTAATCTGACTATCATCTTGTACTTGCAATGAGCAAGGAGGAGAATAACCTTTGGAAGCCACCTGAATTTCCAGGAAGGCCTCATGATATCAGTCTGCTGGAAGTTGTGTTCCAGCACCTCTGAGCCCCTGTACAAAGACAATATAATTTGTACCAGTCTAAATTTAGCTGTACCCATGGTGTCATCAAGCAAGCTCAGAATATAGAGTATAACTTCTGACTCTCTTTTCACCCTGCCTCCTCTCATCTAGTAAATATTTCCTGGATTTCATAAGGCCATTTTCCTTGGTCCTTCTTGATCTTGATCTGTCACTCACCTGTAGGTAAATCTTAGGAAAAATGTTCATCCTTTCTAAGCAGGAAGCTCAGAGATTGATCTCTCTACTCCAGTCTCCCTCCAGGCAAACTAACATCACCTTGTGTGTGATTATGTACCAGTTCAGGCTCAGCAAGGTCAGAATGGAGTTTATAATCCTCCCCTGTGATCCCTCTGGGCTATCTTCATTCTCCTTAGCCATTCTTGTGTACATCCATGAATTCAGACAGCAGTGTCTGCTTGTGTCGTTCTTCAGGCAAGGAATTGTGGTTGAGGGCAGGGAAGAGTTATCTTAACATACCTTAAAAAAAAAAAAAGAAAGAAAAGAAAAGCCCCAGCCTTTCCTACTTGACTTTGAGCCAAAATTCTCATTCAAATTCCCATCACTTGGTATGCATTTTCCCTAGCTTTAGCTGTCTTAGGTATGTTTAGGCATGCCCAGTATCTGGTTTAAGCTCATGACCTAAGCTCTATGAGTGGTTGGTAATGAGACATTGGGATGATGCACAGGTTATGTTTTTCTACCCTTTAGCCAGACAGGAGGCTGTCAGGGTAAATGTAACTGTGACAGGTAAATGTGTTCCCAGATGTGTTTCTCCTTCTCTGAAATTTCAGAAGTCCACTGGATGCTGTGTCCTGTCATATTGAACAGTTCTATCCCTTTATTTTCCTCTAATTCCCAGGATAATCATATTCATTTGTCTTTCATATCCTTTTACATTTAAATTCTTTAGGGACGATCTTCCTTTTCAGTGTGTGTTTCCACAGTACCTAACACAGGCACTGCAGCTTCATGGCACTAAGGCAAATAATAAGGAATTAGAATAATAGAATCATTTAGATTGGAAAAGACACCTCAGGTGATAAAGTCCAACCATTCCCCCAGCACTGTCAAGGCCACCACTAAACCCCAAGTGCTACATCCAACTGGCTGTTAATCTCTTCAGGGGTGGCAGGCCACCACTGCCTGGACAGCCTGTGCCACCACTGGACAACCCTTTTGCTGAAGAAACTTTCCCTAATATCCAATCTAAACCTTTCCTGGCATGACTTGAGGTTATTTCCTCTTCTCCCATCACTTGTTACCAAGGAGTAAAGATCAATTCCCACCAGGCTACCGCCTCTTGTCAGGAAGAAATTCATCATGTTTCCCTTCAGCCACCTTTTTCTCCAGGATGAGCCCCACCAGCTCCCTCAGCTGCTCCTCATCAGACTTGTGGTCCAGACTCTTCCCCAGCTCCACTCTCCTTCTCTGTGCTCACAGAGGTGTTTAATACAGCAGTAGGATCAAGGCAGCACAACTCTTTGGAAGAAACTTTCCTTGGAAAACCATTGACCTCAATATGCAGCCAAGGATGAATCCGGGTCATGAGTTGCTCCTAACACTCCATTTGCTTGTAGTTCTCTTTAGACTATCAGTAGTTTTTATGTTTTCCAACCTAAGAAAAAACTGTGGCAATATTTTCTTTTTAGTTAAACTGTATTTTAATTAACAGGTTATTTTGCTATAGCACATTATAAACAGCATTATTCTGTTGAATGTGATCCCATATAGATAAATTTAGCTTTGAAAATCACTTCTTTTCATCATTTTCTTTATAGATTGTTGCCCACAACTGACTTAGTGGTTTCTTTCACTAAACTGACATTTTATAAATTATTACAATTAGCTGCGAGGACCTTAAAATCTATTGAACACATTTCAGTACAAGTTCACATGGACTGCTTTGTTAAACCAGCTTGTTTTGTAAACTGAGAAAATCAAATCTGTTTCCATCAAATATATTTGCATCCAGAATCTGTTGATAGTTGAGTGTTCTTGAAAATATTGACAAGCACATGCCTTAAGTCTCTAAGTAAGGTGCATGCAAAAATATCAGATGATCTCCTTGCAGCTCATACCAGGGCACTCCATATGGCCGAGATGTCATAGTCAGGCACTCAGCTTTAATACATGATTATTTTCCCTCACTGGGAGAAAAAACATGAATCCTCTAACTTGAAATTAAGAGGTATTGGAAAGCTTTGCCAGACCAGGACCTACATCATCTTTGTGAAGGGCAAATCTGTCATCGTCACAATCAAGTCTCAGTGCAAAAGTGACAGTGGCCTTTGCTTGTTCTTCCTCTCTGAATTTCACTTTCTTTATTATGTGTTTTAATATGCACTTCATTTCCAACAGTATTCATTATTTATCCCTGACTGAACCAGGGCACTGTGTTGGTGGTGTTTTAAGAAACAGACCTTTGACCCTTCAAAGTGAGTACTTTTACATTCCCTTTTAGACTTACAGAGCAACAATAATTACCCTCATTGAAAGGAAATTTCACTCAGGAGTTTTAAGAGAAAACAGCTCAGATACCTCAAAAGAAGGAAGTAGAGGAAGTCTTCTATTACCCAATTGCAACCACTCAAACAAATGATTAAAAAAAAATAGGAGGGAACTGCTGATTCAATAAATGTTCACTTTACAGCATAAGTTATCTTTATTCACCTATAGTTAATTAATTTATAAGAACTGACATTCACTTCTATGCCACAAATCACTTCTCAGCCCAAAACAGAAAAATCTTAAATGAAAATGTAGGTTTCTTTTCTGAAGGTCATGAGCTCTTAGTTGAGTATCCAAGCCCGCAACTTAGCAGTAATTGCCTTTGATGGGACTCTGAGTTAAGCATATGACTGTATGCTTTGTGGCAGAAGTAGAAATTAAGCATATTCTTATATGCCCAGTGGAGTTTGAGACTGATTCTCAGGTTATTGGACTTCTCAGATATATTCTTTGCACTTTTGGAACTACTCAATGGCATGCTGGCACTGCCAGCTAACAAAGGAAGGTGTTGGGTTTATAATGTGATCAGTGCAGACAGAGCCTGACATTTTTGCAGAGCCCTGAAGCAAACATGGTAGTGCAAGATCTGAAAGGGTCATAACTTTTTATAGAGGCTTTTCTGCATTCATAGATGCCCCACATTTGGGAACCAGTTGGTTGGCTAACACAAGGTCGAAGCATGGTTGTGATATAGAGTCACCAGCTGATTGGTTTGGTTGAAAGCATAGAAAGCCTCACTGAGTTCTTTGTTCAGTCTTCATATATTTTATATTCATTGTTATGCATAATCGAATGCAGAAAAGAGAAATATGTTGTTTATTTGGAGACAATGTGAAGTGAGGCAGAGGAAGCTGAAAAGGAGGAGTGGGATTTAAAAGCAAGCAAAGTCTGACTGCCTCTATAGGAAATTAAATGCTCAATTTGTCAGCCTAGCACTGAAAAAATCTTCCACAGCTCTTTAAAAGGACAAAGCACAAGAACTTGTTTATTTACTTATGTGTGTACACACACTCATGCAGGATAGTGGAGGTAATTTTTTGACATTCAAACAATTCCTGTGTTTGTGTCTGAGCTCATCTAGCAGGAAATGTTAAGGTCATTCCCAATTTTGAAGATTAGTCCAAAGCTAATCCTGCACTGAACTCAAGGCAGTTGAAAAAGTTCAACACAAATGTGCTTTGCTGACATTGAAAGAAATTCAAGCAGGGAATTGGCAGACTTGAGTCTATGTCCTTATTAGAGTCTATTTCTCCCACATGGCTTAGCAAGTTCAGCTTTTTTTTTTTTTTTAATTGTTATTATCATAAACTATGTGCTTGAACTGTAACTTCTTCCACCTTGATGACACCGGACTCTGAAAGAGGCTAATTCCACAGGGCCAGTGGTTTGTCACAATCATAAGTAAAATCACAGATTTTGAAAAAGGAAATTGAAAAAAAACCCCAAAAAACGAAACCCTCAGACTGTTCTGAGACTGTGGGCAATGGAAGAGACACAAGTGAACCTGTAGGCTGAGTTTTCTTACTCCATGCTGAAAGCAGATAATGTAGAAAAGCAACCCAGACACCCTTCCTGTCTTGAATGCTTTGGGTGCCTCTTTTACAGCTTTGGCATCTTATTCCAATATTGTGTTTGTCTGTGGCAGGTTGACCCTGACTGGACACCAGGTGCCCACCAAAGCTGCTCTGTCACTCCCCTCCTCAGCTGGACAGGGGAGAGAAAATCCAGTGAAAGGCTCGTGGGTCAAGATAAGGCCAAGGAGAGATCACTGGGCACTTGCCATCATGGTAACTGGGGAAATTGGTTTAAACTATTACCCGTCAAATCAGAGTAGTGTAATGAGAATTAAAATTGAATCTTAAAACACTTGCCCTCCAAGCCCCTCTTCTTTCTGCACTCCACTTCCAAACTCCCTCCCTCCTCCCCTTGTGGCATAGGGGAATGGGGAATGGGGGCTGGGTCAGTCCATCACACATTGTCTCTGCCACTTCTTCCTCCTCAGAGAAGGACTCCTTGCATTTTTCCCCTGCTGCAGCCTGGGGTTCCTCCCATGGGAGACAGTTCTCCATGAACATCTCCAGTGTGGGTCCTTCCCATGGAGTGCAGTCCTTCAGGAACTGCTCCAGTGTGGGTCTCCCCTGGGGTCACAAGTCCTGCCAGCAAACCTGCTCCAGCCTGGGATCCTCTCTTCATGGAGCCACAGCTCCTGCCAGGATCCTGCTCCAGCACAGCTTTCCGTGAGGTCACAGCCCCCTCTCGGCATCCCCCTGCTCCGGTGTGGGGTCTCCAGGAGCTGCAGGTGGGTCTCAGCTCCCCCCTGACCCTCCCTGTGCTGCAGGGGCACAGCTGCCTCCCCATGGGCTGCCCCAGGGGCTGCAGGGGAACCTCAGCTCCGGCACCTGGAGCACCTCCTGCCCCTCCTTCTGCACTGACCTTAGTCTCTAGAGAGTTGTTAATCTCATGTATTTTTCACTCTTGTCTTCAACTGAAGTCACACAGCAGGTTTTTTTCCCCCCCTCTTCTTAAAAACATCACAGTGGTGTTACCACTGTCTCTGGGCTCAGCCTTAGCCAGTGGCAAGTCCATCCTGGAGCCAGATGGAATTGGCTCCATGGACACTGCGGAAGCTTCTGGCAGCTTCTCACAGAAGCCACCCCTGTAGCACTGCTCTAACAAAACCTTGCCACTCAGAACCAGAACAGTGTTTATTCAGATTCTCAGTATTTTAAAAGTATTTATTGAGAAACGAAATGCACTTTTGTTTTAGAAATCTGCTCTTTAGGGTGGAACAAGATCTTTCAACAAAGCAGGACCAGGCATTGATTTCAGGTGCTTCAGATTAGTTCCTACACCCACTGCCATGTCCTTCAAAACACTTTGGTTGGGTTTCATCAGTTTTAAACACAGACTGAAAGACTGACCTACCCCTACCAGGCTGTGTCCATATGGGAACTCGGGCTCTGAGTTCTGGTCCCCTGGAGCACACTTCAGATTAACGGCTTGAATAGCCCAAAGTGGGCAAACAGGGGTTCCCCAACAACCATGGCTCATACCATTGACTGTGGCATTTGCTGAAGTGCCCACATTAGGAACTTCAGCACCTAGAGTCAGGTGAAAGAAGGATTTCTGCCAAAAATGTGGGTCATCATCAGGAGCAGGTCCTGTTCTTGAAAATTCACTATCCTACTAATATAGTCATTTTGACACCTACTAGGAAGAGGGAAGACACTTTTAATGTGTGGTGAGCCGACAACATCTGAGCAGAGGTATCAAAGAAACAATTGTCTGGTTCATCTTACACAAAACAAGGCAGCACCAAAACAACATCTTGGGTCTTCCCAACAATACAAAAAAATTAATGCAGTGCTGCAATATCTACAGGAAGTCCTACTTCTCAGCTGGATTCTGATTTAGCCATATTTCTTCCAGTTCACTAGGTGGACCAGCCTCTGCTGGATCAGGAAGTCATGTACTCCACTCCACTCTGCGAGAAGATAAAGAGCTGGAGGAAACCAAGAATTAAAAACTGCTGTTCTGTGACAGAAGGTAAATGCAATACTGAATGAAAAAGAAATGTCTAATGAATATTGTATCTATAAGGGATGGAGATTCATCATGTCCCTCCAGAGAAGACACCTGTTCAAATATCCTTGTCAGGATGATAATGAGAAAGCTGACTCTTAGGACTGGGATGCTAATGAACAAAGTCACACATTTTGCTGCAAAGTGTTTCCAGACTAGCATGGATAACAACTGAGCTGAACTGCTACTTGTCACCACAGGAATCAGAGAATCCCCAATCATGAGAAACAAAAGCTGTGAACACCAGATATTTGGGTGTTTTCCTCATCTGTAAGTGCAAAAGGGTTTGGGACACTGGCAAGGTCTGGGGTCTGAGCTCTTCCTGCCACACATATTAGCCGATCATCTGTGTTATTTCTTTAAAAAAAAAATTTAATAATCAGAATTCATTAACAGGACATTCTTGCTCATTCATATGACAAAATCCTTCAGTGGTGAGAGCAGACTGTGATTCATGTAGGGTCTTCAATCAAAATGCCAGATGCTTTCCTAGAAGGTACAGTCAGTGCCAGGGGCTGAGACTGTCTTCAATTACTTGAGAAGCCCTGACTATCACCAACAAAGGCAAAGCTAGAAATGAGATCATGTCAGATGGGACATGACAACCACATTTAATAGATCATGCGAGAAACACTGTAGAAACTCAATGGCTGATCTTGCCCTACATTCATCACAGGCAAATTCCCAGCAGATTCTTTTTTAAGGCTGCCTTTTTCAAGTTAACACTTTCATGAGCATTGCTTCAAACACAAGAATTCCTGTGAAATTCTTTGCATCCTTAGAGATAGAAGATGCAAACCAAAATATGCTTGTGATTTATTATTACGTACACTCAGACTTTGTAGTGAAGATAGAGTCTAGTCTCTTGTTTTAAAGTATTTGACTACTACTAATCAAAGAGGGAGAAAGTAATTCACTGACTGAGATGGTTGGAAAAACCCCATAGAAACACAGATCTTTCATCTAAGCATTTCTAGGTTCTGTAGTAGTGGCCATGTGGCAAGGTCTAAAACATTCCCTGCCATACCTTGTGAAGAAGAAGCCAGTCTTGTGTGAAATGCTCATGTGAGGTGATGAAAGGAAAATGGCCTTCTGAAAAAAAAAAAAAATTCTGATGCAAGTTTTGCACTGAGGGATGTGCAGGAACCCTTGACTACAGTAATTATGATTGTACATTGATAAAGCACTTCTCATCCCGGGTCCCAGAGTGCCCCGTGTGGTATCACACTGCAGAGATGCTGACACTTTTGAGAGCAGGGTGCCAGGAGGTGAAATCAAGGCATGCTGAGCATGGCATTGAGGAAATGAGAAAATACTGTGACGAGAAAGAAACTGCAAATGTAATCCAGATGCAATTGCAGGGCAAGAAAGTAAATGTCTGGTTTTAAGATATTATTTATGAGCCAAGTTTGTTGTATCTTTGAGTCTGGCTCATGACTTTTAAACACAAATTATTGTCAATATTAAAAGTGATTTCAAGTGCTTAAACCCTTCTCTTTTTGCAGAGACTTTTTAGACACAGTCTCATATGCTAGGGTCAGGTCAGAGCTGTCAGCCATTTACCCTGTGAAGAACAGACACAGAGTCTACCTAACTTTTATCTGTAACTGAGAAGTCTAGAAAATGGTCTCCTCATCTGTACACTCCTATTCAGAGAAAAGAGCATCTTTGGGTGATAGTTCATCTCATTCCAGCCCCTGCCATGGGCAGGGACACCTTCCACTAGCCCAGGTTGCTCCAAACCCTGTCCAACCTGGCCTTGGACACTTCCAGGGATCCAGGGGCAGCCACAGCTTCTCTGGGCAACCCAGGGCCTGCCCACCCTCACAGGGAAGACTTTCTTCCCAAAAGATCTAAAATTAATATTAAATACTAATAAATAACCAGGAGAGGAGGACTTGCAGGAGTAAAGTGAAACTTGAGATGGTTTTGAACTTCACAAGACATGAGTCCAAACTCCAAACACTTAGAGCATCCTGCAAGACCAAGGTCCTGGGACAGATTTGCCCACAACCTATGTGCTCACATGGCCACTGGTTTTGCTGCCAGCAAGTAAGACACTGGTTTTAAACAATACCCCATTTCTCTTCCACATTTCAACACTTATTTTCATTTCCCTTATGCTATAGAAGAAATAGAAAAAAAAAAAAAAAAACTGAAGAAACTCTCTGAAAGTTGTATTTTGAACTCCCAGGAGGGCTGACCTCCACCATGCTCTTGCTGGCATCAAAGAAAAAAAGACTTGCTTGGTTTTTTTTTTTTAGAAAAGGCAAAACAACAAAAGATGCCAAATTTTTTCACAGGCACTTTGGAGGTGGGAAGCAGAGAGTTTGGGAATACAAAAAAACCAAAAAAACATTTGTGTTATAACTTTGCTAGGAGACAATGTGCTCTAATTAGATAGCAGCAGGCTTGCAATATCCACACAGCCCTACTCACATTATTAATATTTCATCCTAACTGGGACCCATCATGCATTCTTTAACATTCATTTTCTGTGCTTCCCAGGTTACAGGCAGGTCTTCGCTTTCCATGTCTGCATAAGAATAAATCAAGGTCTTTAGCAAACATTTTACAAGAGAAAATGGGATTTTTTTTTCGTTCTTCCATAGAAAGCCAAGGATTATGATTTACCCACTGCTGGGACATTTACTCATACTGCGAATGATAGCAGAGATAGAAAGTTGCCTTGAAAATTGCTCTGAATTATATGTATACAAAATTCCTATATTTTTGTGTGTAGGGGAGGGTGGCTGCCATGCATTTATTTTACATCCAGATTTATATGCATTCTGCCATACATGGGTTTAGTTGGGAAGGTCACTGGGTGTGATTCCTCATTTCAAATTCAAAGAAGTAAATTTACCCAGCTACCTCTGACCTATACTTTCAGGAGCGTGTGCCCAGCTTTCCTTCGGCTGCTCTTTCAAGATGGCATTTTTAAATGTATTTTAGCATATTGCCAAGCACCAGCTCATGCAGGGTCACCACTGAGACAAACTCTGCCAGGAAAATGCATCTCCTGCACAGATGTTTCTGTTTAGATTTCCTCTGGTAAGAAATGGCCTGAGATGTTGTTTCATCAGTTCAGTAATGAATGCTAGAACACGTGAGCCTACCTGGAATTATAACAAAAATTGTGTTCTTTCTTCAGAGTCCATCACACAGGGTTTGACACGAGCAGTGGTGATGGATATTCACTTACACTGAAGTCTTACCCTATAAATAAGAGCAAATATGGTGTGGGAGGGGGTGAAGTAGGCACAGAACACGGGTGGGAAAGAGGGCTGCCAGTTAAAATCACTGAGCAGATGTGTAAAACAGCAGCTGAAACTTTCATACAAAGTATTTCCATTGAACTTCAAGCAACCAGAAATGTGCCTCTTGAAAACAATATTCTGTTGTATGGACTTCTGAGCCTACAAAGGCTCTTCCTTTCCTGTTAATTCCTACTCGCTTTACATTTCTCTCTTCTATCATTGTTTTCTGTTGATTTATAATTCCCTCCAGCTCCCTCTTTATCTTTTGTATCAAGTCTATTTAATTGTTTCTCCCCTTTACTACTTTAGAACAAAATCATGTTGGACTTCTGTTTGGGTAGTTCTTTTTGATCTTAAAGATCCTTTCCCTTTCATCTTCCATCTCCTTTAGAGTGGAATTTTCTTTCAAATTTTGTCTTTCTTCAGTGTCTTATTTATCTTTTGAATTTTTTTTTCCTTTTGCAGATTGATATTTTGCTCAGATTTCTTTTTACTGTTGCACAGTTATATTGCTCTTTCTCTGTTAGGCTTCTGACCTCATAAATCTGTATCTCCTTCATCCATCAAAAAGATCAGAGGAAAAAAGGAGAAAAGAAAGGAGAAACTCACTAAGAGGGTAAAAATCAATACATTATATGCATGATACTCATTTGTGGGAGGTGAGGTGATTCTGTACTATTTGTATTATTGAAGAATCCATGAATTTTATCAGGATCGAGGTCCAACTGTGCTTCACACAAGACCATCCCTGCCTTAAGGAGTTTATACTCTTAGCAAAGCAGATGTACAAAAAGTGGAGGAAAGAATAATTTTCTATCTGCATGATGGAGAATTGAGATTGAAAACAAGGCTTTCCAGAGACCTCAGCTACCATTTTGGAAATTACATAAGCCCGTATTCCTTCCCCTGGTCAAGCTTTTGTCTTCATCTCTCATCCTGATATACCCTCTGGGCTCTCGGAGCCCTCAGAGATCACTAACATATGGACTCGGGTGAAGGTCATGCAAGAAGAATTACTGTAAAGGGTAGATTTTCCTCGGGACATTGGACACAAGGCAGTGAGCTAAGCTGGAAAATCTGGTCATAAATGTCACAGGAAGAATGGAGCACTTCTGAATTTGTGGTTTGCTGCTTGCAGAGCACAGCAGAACAGTGGCCCCAGCAACTCGCTGGGTGCTTTCGTCAGGGGCTCTTCTTTCCTTCTGATCCTCAGACCATTAGACAGGCTGTGCCAGTTTGGGAAGGATGTTCAGCAGGATTTGCAATTCTGCTGGTTTGCTGTGAGAAGGGTTTGTTTCTCATGCATTTGTAGGGTTTAAAGGGATTGGGGAGGGAGGGGAGGAAGGAAAGCATTAAGGAAAGGGAAAGGGGAGGAAAGGGGAGGAAAGGGGAGGAAAGGGGAGGAAAGGGGAGGAGATCGGA